>JALJVW010000206.1:5159399-5299399 GCA_024865655.1 Emberiza elegans
AAGCCCTGAAATAATTATAATATAATATAATATAATATAATATAATATAATATAATATAATATAATATAATATAATATAATATAATATAATATAATATAATATAATATAATATAATATAATATAATATAATATAATATAATATAATATAATATAATATAATATAATATAATATAATATAATATAATATAATATAATATAATATAATATAATATAATATAATATAATAAATATAATATAATATAATATAATATAATATAATATAATATAATATAATATAATATAATATAATATGATATAATATGATATAATATAATATAATATAATATAATATAATATAATATAATATAATATAATATAATATAATATAATATAATATAATATAATATAATATAATATAATATAATATAATATAATATAATATAATATAATATAATATAATATAATATAATATAATATAATATAATATAATATAATATAATATAATATAATATAATATAATATAATATAATATAATATAATATAATATAATATAATATAATATAATATAATATAATATAATATAATATAATATAATATAATATAATATAATATAATATAATATAATATAATATAACGCAATATAATATAATATAATATAATATAATATAATATAATATAATATAATATAATATATAAATAGAATAGAATATATAATAATAGTTAAATTTCTTACAACTGCTTATTCTCACACTTTACTGGGCATCTTTGGATATTAGAAATTAGAATTTTATAGGAGTTCAAATAACAACAGGCACAAAGCTACCTAGACCAGAGCAGGAGTAAGGACTGCTCCTATTTCATGGAATCACTCAAGAAAGAACCAGAACAGATGCGGTTATTATCTCCTGATGCTGTGGAGATATTATTATTTATTGGGATTTTCCCTTCAAAATATTTTTGATCTAGCAAAATTAACTTTTGAAATAACTTTTTATTTAGATAAACTTAACAAAAATAACTTTCTATTTAGAGCATGAAAATCCTGCTCAATTAACCTGTAAATGCCACTCAGATAAGACTGCTTGGAAATTTGCTTGGTTACAAAAGGCTCCTGGACAATTGCTTGTGATGGAAATTTTTCTAATGGAAAAATGTAATTTCATCACAGAAAAACTTACTTTTTCAGGAAGATATTACCTTCGACTGTGTCAAGTTCAGGGTCAAATTTCTCATCAGACCCTAAAAAATATTCCCAAACTTGTGAAAACAGATTGGATGAGCAAACCAGAGTCAGTGACCAATTTCTGGGATTTATGATGATGCAGGAATTTTATCCTGTAGGCGCCCTTCCTTCCTATCTCTTTGTCTTTGAAGCTCCTTGGTTTCCTGAAAAGTTCTGCTGACTTCAGACAAAGCAACATCAAATTTCTCAGTTATCCAGGTAGAAAACAAAAAAAACCTGACAGCATCTTTCTGACAGCTATGGATTTTAAGAGAAAAGCTGAAGTTGGCCCTTCTGTTCCATTTCCTACAGTTCAGATCCTTGTGGTAGTTCCAAATTCAACCTGTTTCATTTTTAGACACAGGTGTGAAGGACACTCTTCCAAATAGCAGTGTAAGGTCTCAGTCCTAGGAGAGGACTCCTCTGGCAGAGGGAGGAGGAACAAGCAGAGGAAGGCTAAGGAGCCATTCCAACCTTGGATGCAGTCAGGATGAGACCACACACCCTTCCTGGGTGCTCAGGAGCCTCAGTCTTCCCAAAATCCCCAGGGGGCAGGGTCTTGAGTTGTAAAATATATGTGTATTCTATTGCCATCTGTCAGAGGTGGGGCAGTTCTCTCCTGTTCATGGGGCAGTTTTCTTTATCTCTCCCATAGCCTATCCTGCCTCCAGGAGATCTCTGCTGTCCATGGGCCATCAGTTCTGAATTATCTCCTGTCCATGGCCACTGAGTGTCCCTGCAGGGCTGATCCAATTCCAGCATCCCATGGGGAGATGCTCCGCCCAGGGGAGGAGCCAAGCATTCCTACCTGGATCCAATCTGAGCCTGGCCCAGCACAGCAGCCTTTGCCCCCTGCATTGCCAGAGGAGCAGCTTTCTGCTGCCCTGCATTGCCAGAGGGAGCCCAGGCCCATCTGCAGCAGCCCTGGAGCTGCAGAGGAAAACTCCCCCCTTGTGCAGGAGCCCTGCTGCAGCAGAGCCACAGCTGGCACTGCAGGAGGGCTGAGCCCCCATGGGATGGGGCTGTGCCCCTGCCCTGGCACACAGGGGACAGGGACTGGGCTGACTCTGGCAATGGTTTTTTGGTTTTTTTTGTTTGTACTATTGCATTTGTATTTTTTTTTTCCTACTAAAGAACTGTTATTCCTACTCCCATGTCTTTGCCTGAGACCCCCTTAATTTCAAATTTATAATAATTCAGAAGAAGAGGTTTGCATTTTCCATTTCAGGGGAGGCTCCTGCCCTCCTCAGCAGACACCTGTCTGTCCAAACCAGGACAGGCAGGTAAATGAAGCTCACCATGGAGTCCCCTCCCCATGCCTCTGTCCTTGCCAGAGCTTCCACAGCCAAATCCCTGAGTTATGGAGCAAAGTTCTTACATTTCTGTGGCACCTCAGGCTTTCCCACCCTCCTCTTTCCCACCACAGCTTGTGCCCAAGCCTGCCTTGCACCGTGGCCAGCAGCAGATGGAATTGCAGAGGATGAATTCCCCCAGCAGGGAGGGGGCCAAGGAGCACCCAGGAATTTCCCCCCAAAGCTCCAGGACTCCTCCAGCCTTCCCAGACATCTCCACATCCTCCAGCTCCCAAAAGCTGCAGCCCAAAGAGGCTTTGTGCAGCCACTCTGCTGCCCTGAGGGGAACAAGAAAGGTATTTTCTCTGCTTGTCCCTTAATTCTGTTGGCAAACATTCCCCACACAACACAGCTGGGCTGGGAAGAATGGCTGGAGGCACCATCTCGCATTTGCCCAGTGGATTAGTTGGTAATTGCTGGGTGTCTCAAATGCAAAGGGGCTCCTGACTCCTGTGCATGGCAGGACAAGGCTTGGTCTTTATTTAATTTATTGGTCATTATTATTTTCCTCCCCCTTTGTCACCCTGAGCTGTTTCCTAAATCCTTTTTCTCGGGAGGGAGAGGGAAGCGGGGGAGGGTTGTGGGGTTTTCATTAGCAAAGCCTTGTGAGCCCAAGAGTGACTTTGGAAGGCAGGATATTGACCTGCATGGCTCCTAATGCCACGTTACAGCATCTAATCCCACTTCCAGGCTGGAAAATAGGGAGAGGATGGGCAGAAGAGAAAATGCCACTCATTGTGCAAAATGCTCTGAAGGAAATGGAGGTCGTTGCAAGGGAGGGGCAGAGACTTGGCAACAAAAAAAAAAAAAGAAAATTAGATTTGGGGTGGATTTTTGTGGGGATGTACAGAAATTTCCAATGCACAGACGAGCTCAGGAGTGATTAGCCATAATGAGAATTTAATTTCCTCTCCTTGACTTCACATCACTCCCCACACCCTCCCAAAATTCATCTGCTTATGACTCTTATCAAGCATTTATCACCCAGGAGGTGAGGGCAGGGCAAAGCTGCCCCAGCCAGAGCCAGGGAGGAGCTGGACAGGAGGTGGACAATGATAAATACAGGCTGGGAAAGCTGGAGCTGCTCATCCTGGGAACTCCAAGAGAGCTGAGGACTTCACCCTGTTCTTGGACTGACAGAAAGGGGAATGATTTAAGTTGAGGTGGGTAGGTTTAGATTAAATATTAAGAAGTTCTTTCTCATTATAAGAAGAAATCTGGCACAGGGTGCCCAGAGTAGCTGTGGCTGCCCTGGGATCCCTGGAACCGTTCTCAAGGCCAGTTGGCGGAGAGGTTTTGGAGCAGCTTTTCTGGGATGGCAACTGTCCTCGCTCACATGGAAAGGGTGGAACTGGAGGATCTTTAAGGTCCTTCCCAACCCAAACCATTCCGACATTGTAAGAACACCCCATATGGATGTGAAGATACATCCCATTTGTTTTTCCTTGTGGGAGGTAAATCTGTAATGCTGGAAGACCTGTGCAAATCTCCTCTGAGTCCAGGGGAGCAAAACAGGTCACCCCACCCATCCATCCCAAGGGTGACAGTGTCTCAGGACAAGCCAGCTCTGTCCCCATAAGTTATCTCCCCAAACATTTCTTTTGTCCATTGTTAAATTTCTGACGTTAAACCACGTTGGGCCAAAAATTCTGAATTATCTGCTCAAGCACTGTTACCACTTAAACAAGAGGAGGGGGAAAGAGGGTCCTACAGGGCAACCCTGAATCCAAAGACATCAGCATCCCAAGGGAAAAAGGAGGAATCACGCCCATTTGAAAGCCAAGACCCTACCTTTGGATCAAAAAAGGGCCTGGTTTCCAGCACAGCAGCCACTTTGCCCCTGCATTGCCACCAGGACCACGGCAGGTTTCTGCTTACAGGGCTTTTTTACCAGCAGCAGTGACAAACAAGGAAGCAGCCTGGGCTGAACAGTGACACAATTTGTTGGCATCTTTGTGCAGGGCCCTGGTTTTAATCCAAGTTTGCACTTTGTAAAAAAGATGGAAATATCCCCCGTGGGATGGGGCTTATTCCTAGAAAAAAGAAACCAGGGGGCAAATTGATGTTTTCTCAAATTTCTGGCAGCCATGTTCTCTATTAATGCATTTTGTTTTATTTTATTTTCTTCCTAATAAAGAACTATTATTCCTACTACCATATCTTTACGTTAAGACACAGAATTTCAAATTATAATTTAAATAAAATCATATTGTTATTGAATCATAATTAAGTCACAATTATAATTATCTGGATCCATCCTCATAATAATAAATAATAATTATAATAAATTATTTCAAAATTATAATTTGGAGGGAAGAATTTGCATTTTCCATTTCAGAGCTCCTGTCTTCCTTAGCAGCACCTGTCTTTGCAAGCAAACCAAGAGGATACAGAAAAAACCCCTGAGCTGGGATGAACACAACAAAAATCCAAGATCAGACCCTGAAAAATATTCAACCAAACTCTGACAATGTCAAAAGCTATCCCTGGAATCCAGATGGAGCCAGAATACTCCATCCATTTCCTGGATGCCATGCAAGGTGTGGAGTCAGTGGTTTTTTCCCATGAAGCCCTAAAAACGAGCTCCTGGCTCTTTATCTCTGAAGCTCCTTCTGCTGATCCATCCCAAGTTCTATGTGACTTCCCTCTCCCGCAACATCAAAATTGCTGGAGGTCACTATCACCAGGTAGAAACAAAAAAAACCATTTACCTCTTGAGGACTGATAAAGTTTTAAGAGCAGCAAGAGCAGGTAATATCTGATATCAGTTTTGGTCTCTGTTGAATCAGATCTCTTTTGCTGCACGAGTGGCTTTCAACCTTGTTTCACGTCTAAACCTCCTGGACAGCAGAAGTTTCCAGCTCAGATACAACTTTTAATCCCAACTATGTTGTTTAAAGGAAGAGCTATTTTATGTCATGGAGAATGGATTATATAAAGAAATTGGACAAAACTCCTAAACCATGTCCTTGCTCACTGGAGATCCCATTTTGGATTCCCATTCCAGGAGAGCAAACCCTGCAGGATTCCATGTGACCACACAATGGTGAACACCACTGAATTAAAACAGGTGCCTCTTAGAGTCTAGAACTTAAAGATCCCAAAATTTCCCAGATGAAGGTACCCGAAAATCAAACAGCTTCTAAAATTTTTGTGTATTCCTATTGAAATCTGTCAAAGGTGGGGCAGTTATACTGTTGGGCAGTTTTTTTCCAAAACATTTCATTTCTGGGAAAAAAAAAAAACAAAAGCCAGGAAGGGGAGGTTCAAAGTTTCAAAGGCCCACCTGGAGGTCCCTGCATGGTAAGTGATCCAAAAAAACCAAATTGTAAATCCCTGTGATTTCTTTTGAAGGAGGAATCCAGTTTCATTAATTTTATGGATCCAAACCAGAGCCTCTGCACCATTAATTGGTTCCCCAGCCCTTGGTCTTAAAGCACAGAGGTTCAGCCCAAGCCAAATATTTCTTTTTAACTTTAAAATTTTGAGGGAGCCCAGATGTGGATCTGCAGCAGCCCATGTTTAGCTTTAAACATAAGAGGATTTTCCGTGAACAAGTCTTTGCCGAATTTAAATTACCTGTGGCAGAGCCCTTTATTCCAATCGGCACCCTGCAGGAGGCTGGGGCCCCTCAGGCAAATATTGGATATTCCCAGCCATCATGGTTCTTTCTGAGAGGGACAGGGATCCTGGAACAGCAGAAAGCAGTGGTTTTTGGTTTTTTGTGTTTGTCCACTATTGCATTTGTATTTTTTCTTTTTGTTCGATCAAGAACTGTTATTCAGCCTCTCCCATGTCTTTTCGATCACTGAGACCTCTCAAATTTCAAATTTATAACAATTCCAAATGAGGGCTTGCATTTTCCATTTCCAGGGAGGCTCCTGCCCTCCTCAAATCTATTAGCTGTCTGTCCAACCAGGACAGGCAGGCCCCATGAAAACTGGATGGGTGGTGGAGGTCCCTCCCATGCCTCTGGGGAAGTCCCTTGCCAGAGCTTCCACAGCCAAATCCCTGAGTTATGGAGCAAAAAATTCCATTTCTGTGGCACCTCAGGCTTTCCACCTCTGGGGAGGAACCACCACAGCTTGTACTCATCTCTGCCTTGCCCGGTGGCCAGCAGAGGATGGAATTGCAGAGGGATGAATTCCCCTTGCAGGAGGGGGCCAAGGAGAGCACCCAGAATTTCCCCCAAAGCTCCAGGACTCCTCCAGCCTTGAAAGACATCCTCCACATCCTCCAGCTCCCACAACAGCTGCTCCTCGCAGCCCTGAGCCTTTGTGCAGCCTCTTTGCTGCCCTGAGGGGAACAAGAAAGTGTTTTCTCTGCTTGTCCCATCGATTCTGTTGGCAAACATTCCCAAAAACAACACAGCTGGGCTGGGCAAGAATGGCTGGCCCAGGCACCATCTCGCATTTGCCCAGTGGATTAGTTGGTAAAAGCTGGGTGTCTCAAAACTGCAAAGGCCTCCTGACTCCCAGTGCCCGGGAGGACAAGTGCATTTTAGGCCATTTTGGTTCATTTATTGGTCATTATTTGTGCTCCCCAAGGTCACACCCTGAGCTGTTTCCCTAAATCCTTTTTCTCAGGAGGAGGGAAGTTCTAGGGAGGGTTGTGGGGTTTCATTGAAGCCTTATGAGCCCAAGAGTGACTTTGGAAAGGCAGGATATTGACCTGCATGGCTCCTAATGCCACGTTACTGCATCTAATCCCACATTCCAGGCTGGAAAATAGGGAGAGGGATGGGCAGAAGAGAAAATGCCACTCATTGTGCAAAACGCTCTGAAGAAATGGAGGTCGTTGCAAGGGAGGCAGAGACTTGGCAACAAAAAAAAAAAAGAAAAATTAGATTTGGGTGCATTTTTTTGTGGGGATGTACAGAAATTTCCAATGCTGAAACAAGCTCAGGAGTGATTAGCCATAATGAGAATTTAATTTCCTCTCCTTGACTTCATCACTCCCCACCCCTCCCAAAATTCATCTGCTTATGACTCTTTTCAAAGCATTTATCACCCAGGAGAGTGAGGGCAGGACCAAATGCTGCCCAGCCAAAACCAGGGAGTGGAGCTGGACAGGAGGTGGACAATGATAAATACAGGCTGGGAAAGCTGGAGCTGCTCATCCTGGAGAAGGGAAAGCTCCCAGGAGACCCTTCCAGCCTAAAGGGAACTTCCAAGAGAGCTGGAGAGGGACTTTGGACTCCTGTTCTTGGACTGACAGGAAAGGGGGAATGATTTTAAGCTGGAGGTGGGTAGGTTTAGATTAAATATTAAGAAGTTCTTCATTATAAAGGTGAAGAAACCTGGCACAGGGTGCCCAGAGAAGCTGTGGCTGCCCCTGGATCCCTGGAACTGTTCAAGGCCAGGTTGGATGAGGCTTGGAGCAGCCTGGGATGGTGGAAACTGTCCCTGCCCATGGAAAGGGGTGGAACTGGAGGATCTTTAAGGTCCCTTCCAACCCAAACCATTCCGACATTGTATGAACACCCCATATGGATGAAGAGTGGCTAAATCCCATTTGTTTTTCCCTGTGGGAAAATCTGTAATGCTGGAAGACCAGCAAACCTCTCTCTGAGTCCAGGGAGCAAACAGGCTCACCCCACCCATCCATCCCAAAGGGTGACAGTGTCCAGGACAAGCCAGCTCTGTCCCCGTTATTTCCCCAAAATATTTCCCTCTTTGTCCATTGTTAAATTCTGATTGCCAGTCCACGCGTGTCTGGGCAAAACATCAATGAAACTCTTGCTTCAAGGCACTGTTACACACATAAACAAGGAGGGGGGAAAAGAGGGATTTGGGCAGAGCAACCCTAAATAACCAATAAGACATCAGTCAAAAAAGAAGGAAAAAGAAAAAAAAAAAGGAGGGAATTTATAACATTTGAAAGTCAACACTGATACCTGCGACCTAAAGAACATCTCAAAAGTTTGGTTTGCATCCAAAAAAGGGCCTGGGATGTTTCCAGCACAGCCTTTCCCACTGGTGCTGACTGGGACATCACCACACTGTCTGACCACGGGCTGGTTGTTTCTTACAGGGACTTTTTACCAGCAGCAGTGACAAAACAAGGAACAGCGACAAAGCAAGGAACAGTGACACAATTTGTTTTAAGCATCTTGGTGGCTGTTGAGCTCCTGAGAGGTTTTTAATCTGGAAGTTTGCTTTTCGTAAAAAAGATGGAAATATCATGTTTTGAAAACAAATTGATTTTGATAAGACTTTTTTCTAGAAAAAAAAAACCAATAGAAAATTGATGTTTTAAGAGTAAAATTTCCTATTCTGCCATGTGCAGGGGAATGATTCATGTTATTCAAGCAATCTGGGGAGGGAGAGGGTAAGGAAGGGGATTAACTAGGTCCTGGGAAGTTTTACAGTGTTTTTAAGTCACAGAATTCTCTTCAAAGCCAGGGGCAGATCCATTCCTCATTTGTGTGCCTTCCAGTCTGCCTCTCTCTGTGCCCCATCCATCCCCACACTTAGAAACCCAGACATCCAACTAATAATTAGAGTTCATTGTTGCACAGCCTCAGGAAGGCTCCTGGTGTCTTTCAAGCCTCTGGAGCCCTTCGCCTCAGGAAAAAAAAAGAATCTGGTTTCCTGGCAAGGATCCCCTTCCCCCTCTGCTGAGGGATGAACATCGCTGGAAAATCCCCCGAAGTTCCGCAGGTCCCTTTCCTCAATCCACCCCGGCTGCTCTTGCTCAGACCCCCCCTTGGTAAACCATTTTGGTTTATGTTCCCATGTGGAAGAATGTTTAATTTAAATAAACCGAGGCCAATTGCCCTGACGAGATTGGCTGCTCCTTTTCCAAAGCCCCCAGGGCTTTGCGGAAGGAGCACAGCCAAAACCAAAGGACAATTGGCCTCCAGGTTCCCTTTTAATTCAAACATAAACCAAAAATGGTCATGGGTTCTGCTCCAAACCAGACAGTGAATCCACCAAGGGGTCGGTGAAAAGGGTTCATCCTCCTCAAAATCTCCGCGACGCCGTTATTTCGGATGCACCCAGGCGAACCCGGGATGGGAACATCCTGATTTTTTCACCAGGTCTGCAGAGGGGCAAGGGATGTTTGTTATTCTTTGAGAATTTTGGGATTTTTCCTGGATTCACATCAGCCCAGAGGCTTGGAGGCAGCCGTGGCTTTGCTAATGTGGTTTGCAACAGGAGCTGGGAGGAAGGTCTTTGAGGGAAAAAACACTGGATTCAGGAATGAGCCAAGCCCAAGTGTTTGGGAGATGAATCATTCCAGTGGGGATGGGAGGCAGAAGCAGGGGTAATAAGAGCTGTGTGTGGTACTTCCACACAGGAAAAAAAACTCCTGAGGAATGGTTTGGGATGCCTCCATCTTTTTACGGAAAAGTTGAAAAACCTCTCAGGGCTCAGAAGGCTGCATTTAAAGAAGACTGTTAGAAATGTTTAAAGAGCAAATAGACCCAAAACCCCAAACCATGTCCTTGAGGCTCCTCTCCCATCAAACATTCCCATTCAGGAGGCAAACCAAACTTTTTTGGGTTCTGGGGCTACGTGACCAATAAGACATCAGTCAAAAAAGAAGGAAAAAAGAAAAAAAAGGAGGGAATTTATAACATTTGAAAGTCAACACTGATACCTGCGACCTAAAGAACATCTCAAAAGTTTGGTTTGCATCCAGAAAAGGGCCTGGGATGTTTCCAGCACAGCCTTTCCCACTGGTGCTGACTGGGACATCACCACACTGTCTGACCACGGGCTGGTTGTTTCTTACAGGGATTTTTTACCAGCAGCAGTGACAAAACAAGGAACAGCGACAAAGCAAGGAACAGTGACACAATTTGTTGGCATCTTGGTGGCTGTTGAGCTCCTGAGAGGTTTAAATCTGGAAGTTTGCTTTTCGTGTAAAAAGATGGAAATATCATGTGAAAACAAATTGATTTTGATAAGACTTTATTCTAGAAAGAAAAGAAACCAATAGAAAATTGATGTTTTAAGAGTAAAATTTCCTCGTCTGCCATGTGCAGGGTGGAATGATTCATGTTATTCAAGCAATCTGGGGGAGGGAGAGGGTAAGGAAGGGGATTAACTTCTTGGGAAAGTTTACAGTGTTTTTTAAGTCACAGAATTCTCTTCAAAGCCAGGGGCAGATCCCACACATTTTGTGTGCCTTCCAGTCTGCCTCTCTGTGCTGATCCATCCCCACGCAGAAACCCAGACATCCAACTAATAATTAGAGTTCATTATTGCAGCCTCAGGAAGGCTCCTGGTGTCTTTCTTAGAGCCCCGACTCCCCTTCTCGTCTGGGTGCAAGCGAGAATCCAAGTTTGTGGCCGGAGATCTGAGAGCTGGGGATGAACACGCTGCTGGAAAATCCCCCCTTGGTCCCTTTCCTTGATCCCATCCCGGCTGCTCTGCTCAGACACCCCACTTCTAAACCATTTTTGGTTTATGTTCATGTGAATTAAACAAAATAAACCGAGGCCAATCGGCCCTGACGAGATTTGGGCTTGCTCCTTTTCCGCAAGACGCACACCAGGGCTTTGCTCGCAGCACAGCCAAAACCAAAGGACAATTAAACTCCAGGTTCCCTTTTAAATTAAACATTCCCTTCCAGGTCGTGGGTTCTGCTCCAAACCAGACAGTGAATCCACCAAGGGGTCGGTGAAAGGGTTCAGCGCTCCCTGAAAATCCCCCTCGCGACGCGGATTTCAGGGATGCCGACCCCGTGAACTTCGGGATGGGAACATCCTGATTTTTCACCAGGTCTGCAGAGGGGGGAAGGGGATGTTTGTTATTCTTTGAGGAATTTTATGATTTTTTTCCTGGATTCACAACAGCCCAGAGGCTTGGAGGAGCTCGTGGCTTTGCTAATGTGTGGTTTGCAACAGGAGCTGCGGGAAGGCTCCTTGAGGGAAAACCAAGCTGGATTCGGGAATGAGCCAAGCCCAAGTGTTTGGGAGGGAAGAGGATGAGAAGTGGGGATGGGGAGAGGCAAAGCAGGGTAATAAGAGCTGTGTGTGGTACTTCCACACAGGAAAAAAAACTCCTGAGGAATGGATTTGGGATGCCTCCCTTTGGAAACAGTTGAAAAAAAGGGAGCAGAAGGCTGCATTTAAGAAGAGGTTAGAAATGTTTAAAGAGCAAATAGACCCAAAAAACCCCAAACCATGTCCTTGAGGGCTCCTCTCCCATCAGCATTCCCATTCCAGGAGAGCACACTGGGTAAGGCTACGTGACCAGTGAATGTGTCCTGACCCCAGCTGCACCACAAGAATAATAGAACTCACATTGTGCTTTCCTCTGGTAGAGTTCAGAACACTTTATGGGAAGAGTTGTGTTTTCCACAAAAAAATGTTCTCCAACAGGAACTGGAACCGGGAAAACAAAACAAAACAAACCCCAACTTTTAGAAATTTTCCATCTGAAATATAAAAATGGGAGGGAGAAACATATGAAAGAGGGGAAAACAGTTTTGCTTAAAACCAAAACATTTCATTTCTGAGAAAAAAAAAAAAACAAAAAGCCAAGGCACGGGGGAGGTTCAAGTGGCTTGTCCAGAATCCCACTTGGGACTTGCACCTACATCTCCTAAGCCACAAGTGAGTCTGTCTTCAGTTAAATTGTAACATCAGCAGTGATTTCAGGCAAATATTGAAAAATGAATCCAGTTTTACTGGTAAAGGCGCCGGGCTCTAAACCAGCCTCTGGAAAAGCTCTCCATGCCCACACACGTTCCCCAGCCCTGGGGTGGGACAGCAGAGGAGGCAGGAAGAGCCCAGAGAGAACATTTTAAACATTTAACTTTTTAAAATTCTGATGACACAAATGCCCTCTCTACCTCTGTCAGCTGGAGGAGTGCGCATGTTTAGCTTGCAAACATGGGTAAGGACTGACAGTCCCTCTGAACACCCACAAGCCTTTCCCGAGGCTCCCAAATCCCTGCTGCTCCACTCAGGCAGCTCCTGGGAATGGATCCCCCTGGGTGACACCGAGTTTTGGCTTCCCCAGCACCTCCAGGTTTCCTCCTGAGCAAACAGCAAATCCTGCACGGAGTTTTCCCAGGGCGCGCGGATCATGGGGACTCTCAGGATGTCATCTGCCACTTCAGAGGGACAGAGAGAGCCAAGAATAGCAGAAAGCCAGAGCAGCACATACCCCTGGGTGCTCTACAGCTGTGCTCCAGCCTAAGACCTGTAATTTTCACACCATTTCTCACCACCCTACATTCAGACAGCTCCGTTTTCCCAGCTCTGTGGTCTGAACACCCAGATCTCCAATTTTTACATTGTCTTCTCATTCCAAAGGGCTGGCAGGGCCTGGAGGCAAAGTGCTGTCAGTGCGCTGTGCTTCGTGCTCTGATTTATGTTGGCTTCTGGAATTAATCCTTCTGTTTAATAATTATCTCATTAAGCAAAAAGTGGTGACAAATACCCGAGCAATGACATGGAAGGGTTGATGGATGTTCCATGATGGTTTTACCACACAACGGCTGTGAGTGAGGTGGGACACTGAGAGCTGGAGAGGAAACCACAGCGGAGTGAGAGAGAAAAAATCCATTCTACCTGCTTTCCACCTCCTCCTTCTGGGGGTTCAAGAAATCTTTGAAACTTTCAGTGCTTACCCATCTTTTCAAGCTAAACATGCACACGCCTCCAGCTGATAGAGGTCGAGAGGTCATTTGTGTAATCAAAGTTTTTTAAAAGGGGAATAAAAGGAGGAATTCTTTATTTGGAAGGTAAATTTGTAACCTGGCTGCTGGACCATGTGTGCAGTGACCAATGTAACTCATCTCTCAGCTGGACCCAGTCACATTCCAGCAATACCCTCACCCTAAATGGAGCAAATCTGTTCCAGATGGAGAGATTTCCAAAGAATTTTACACCTCAAACCAGCATGAGGTGTAACCAATCTAATCTTTCATCCAGTGGGACAGTAGAGGATACAGAAAAACACCTCGTAAGGTGGATTTCTTTTCCTGACTTGGTGGGAATTGGAGCAGAAGTGTTGGATCTGCAATGAGACCTTGACACAAAAGCCAAAGCTTGGTCTCTGCAGGAGGATATTGTTGCTTTGGGTTGAGGATGTATTGTTCAGACATAGCCATGTGTGATCTTGCCAGTGAATCCAATCTCCAAGGTTTTCAAACCAAAATGGGCTTTGATATTTAGATTTTACTTATTTTTTCTTGGTATCTAAGTGACTTTAGGTGCTGAAGACTCGGTGAATGCTATTTTTAAACCTCTTGTGGACTTCTGGAAGTTGTGTTGGAATCAGCTCTGCAGCCAGCCCTGAAACACAGCCTGGCAAGAGAAGGGTTAACACAGCACCTAAGGCACATCTCCAAAATGTAAATGGATTAAAATCAGACTTCTGTGTTATTTACTGGCAGGTGCAAGTTGAGAAAAAGCATCATCCTTTACCAGCGCCTGTGGCCAATGCTCATTGCACTCAATGATGCCCTGAGAGGCTGATCTAGAACAGAGGCTGGACAGAGCTAAAGAATAAAGCAGGGATTTATTAAAAGGCCTCCATGGATGCACCTTGGGCAGCACAAGAGCCCGGCCAGGGCTGCACCCAAGATGAACCAAAATGGCCCCAAAATGCACGAGCGCTCCCGGGGTCTCTCCCTGGGATCAGTTCTGCTCCATTTGCACCTTGCAGTTCATTGTCCCATCCCAGCTTTAGCCCCTGCAGTCCCACCCTGCTTGTTTTTCTCTCTCCAGCCCACGGGGTTTGTGCTCCTGGGCTGAGATTTGGGTCATTTGTCCTTGGTGCCCAGCTGGAGCAGGAATTGTTTTGTCTCCCTGCTCTGTGCACAGAGCTCAGCATCCCCTGATGTGAAGCTCAGACCCGCACACTAAAGCAGCACAGAATCTGAAAATATAAAAGCCAAAACCTGAGGCACCATCAAATCCTCTCAGGCTCAGGAATTTCATAGAGCAGATTCCTGTTGTGATTATCTGCAATTTTTGAAGGATGGGTCTTTCATAGAAGCCTAAAAACAAGCTCCATGTGAGGAAAGCACCTGCCAGGAACTGAAAGCAAAGAGAAACTGCAGATTGGCCAGGTCTGTCAGGGATGTCTTCTCCAAACTCCAGCTAATCTGGATCAAGGGAATATCTGTCTCCCCAGATTACAGTGAGGGGCCCATCCCAATCCTCTGGATGACAGCCCTTGCGAGAGATGAGGGATGAAGGTCAGCTCCGAGGGTTCCTCTCTCAGAGGAGGAAAATGTTGTTGGTGTCACTCTGGCAGCCAGAATGTTTCTTGGGCTGTGCAGGGATCTGCTGGGGATCATCTCCTGCCCTTCTTGTCCTATTTTTGGGGTGGGAATGTTGTCTGAGAGGGACTGCACGTCCAACACTCACCCATCTCAGCAAGGCACTTCCCAAGGGCCTCTCACCACCCTAAGGATGCCCATGGATATCTGTGTTGAGCCAATAGATTTTGGATCAAGATCTAAACCAAATGGAATTTACTCTTCCATGTGCTGTATCCATCCCTAAAGCACCATGATGCACATCCTGGACCATTTGGGGTGGAGGTGAAGAAAAATGCTTTTTGAGAGAGGGTCCCAGTGATCGGAACAAAAAGAAAACTGCACTAATTTAAATTAGGTCCCAGTGATCGGAACAAAAAGAAAACTGCACTAATTTAAATTAGGATATATGTGTTGAGCCAATAGACTTTGGGTCAAGATCTAAACCAAATGAAATTCACTCTTCCAGGATCTGTATCCATCCCTAAAGAACCATGATGCATATCCTGGAATATTTGGGGTGGAGGTGAAGAAAAATGTTCTTTGAGTGAGGGTGCCACTGATTGGAATAAAAAGAAAATTACACTAATTTAAATTAGGATCAGACTTGCACAGAAAATCAAATAAACACCAAAATCTACCTATCAATCCACATCTGAACTTTTCTTTTATTCTTAAAAAATTAAAGGAAAAAAATCCCTGTTTGGCTTGGATTGAACCGAGTTGAGTACGAAGACCAAAACCAGTCACCAATTAATGGTGTCTCGTTTTCTGGTATTTATGCACCATAAAAATTAATAAGGGACTTCTCTGGGAAAATAAATGGTTAGCTTTGGCCTTTGGTTTTTTTCCTGTTACTCACAACTCCTCAGTGAGATTCCTTGAAACTTTGAGCTGGTTCCTTCCCAGGAACTTTTAGCAACTTCCCAGAGCCAAGGTTTCAAACGAGGAATTGATGCAGCCTCCCTGATATCAGTGGAGAGAGACTGGGTGCAAAATTTAACTGTTCATGCTGATTTCCAGACCTCACATCCTCAAAAAAAAAAAAAAAAAGAAAAAGCAGGAAGAGCACACACAAAATTTTCAGAAGCTGTGGATTTAGGTACATCTAGATCTGTAATGTTCTGCATTTTAAGATTTAGGTACCAAAACTTCTGTTTTTAACAGTGGTGTTCACCTGTAGTGGTCACATGGAAGGCAGCAGGGGTTTCCTTTCCTAAAAAAGGTCCAAAACTTGGGAACATCTCCAGTGAGCAATGGAATCTTACACTGACACTTAGTTTTGTCCAATTTCCTCATATAATCCATTCTGGCATGACATAAAATATCAGCTTAATCCTTTAAACAACATAGTTGGGATTAAATGTTGTATCTGAGCTGGAAACTTCTGCTGTCCAGGAGGTTTAGACGTGGAAACAAGAGGAGAAAGCCACTCGTGCAGCAAAGAAGAGATCTAGAGCACGAGCAGAGACCAAAAACTGGGATATCAGATATTACCTGCCTTGCTGGTGGAGCTCCCAAATCCTTTATCAGTCCCTCAAGAGGCAAATCCATTCCACCAGCACCATTCCCGCTGGTGGAAGTGACCTCCAGCAGCCTGGGTGGGCGGGAGAGGGAGAGGGAACACAGCAGAGCTTGGGATGGATCAGCAGAGCTCGGTGGATGCAGAGATAATGAACCAGGAGCTCGTTTTTAGGGCTTCATGGGAAAAACCACCACTGACTCCACATCCTTGCATGGCAAACAGGAGCCTCAGATGGAATATTCTGGGTGAACCTCCATCTGGATTAAGCAGGGATAGCTTTGGACATTGTCAGAGCTCTGCTGGTTGACATCAGCCCAGAACCAGCCCAGGTTCATCTTGATTTTTGTTGTGTTGTTGTTGTGGGGTTTTTTTCCCTCTGTATCCTCTTGGTTTGAAAAGACAGGTGTCTGCTAAGGAAGACAGGAGCCTCTCTTGAAATGGAAAATGCAAATTCCTTCCCTCCAAATTATAATTTTGAAATTAATTTATTATAATTATTATTTATTATTATTTTGATTATTTATTGAGTAATTATAATTGTGATTTAATTATGATTCAATAAATAAATATGATTTTATTTTAAATTATAATTTTGAAATTAAGGGGGTCTCACGCAAAGATATGGTAGTAGGAATAATAGTTCTTTATTAGGGAAGAAAATAAAAATAAAACAAAAATGCAGTAATAGAGAACACCGCTGCCAGAGTGAGAAGAGGAGCTGTGCCCCCTGTGTGTCAGGGCGGTGGCACAGCCCCATCCCACGGGGGCCCAGCCCTCCTGCAGTGCCAGCTGTGGCTCTGCTGCAGCAGGGCTCCTGCACAAGGGGGGAGTTTTCCTCTGCAGCTCCAGGGCTGCTGCAGATGGGCCTGGGCTCCCTCTGGCAATGCAGGGCAGCAGAAAGCTGCTCCTCTGGCAATGCAGGGGGCAAAGGCTGCTGTGCTGGGCCAGGCTCAGATTGGATCCAGGTAGGAATGCTTGGCTCCTCCCCTGGGCGGAGCATCTCCCCCATGGGATGCTGGGATTGGATCAGCCCTGCAGGGACACTCAGTGGCCATGGACAGAAGATAATTCAGAATTAATGGCCCATGAACAGCAGAGAACTCCTGGAGGGAGGGTTGGTTGTGGGAGAGAAAGAAAACAGCAGATAACTGCCCCACCTCTGACAGATGGCAATAGAATACAAACCTCCAGCCACATCTTGCATTTCCAACCTAAAACAGTACAATTCTCCTGGAATCTTTAATTCCAGCTTTTCCCCTTAATGAATCCTCTTCCTGCAACAGCCCAGCACTGGAGAAGGAATCCTGTTTGGGCATTTCTAGGCAGCCAGGTCTTCTTTGAGGCCTGTGGAGAGCAGCGGGTGTTTGGCTGGGGATGAAAGCAAGAACGAACAATGCTGGTTTATTCCTGATATTTTGCTGCAATATTTCAGTGATGTCAGAGCCAAACCTTTCAGAAAAAAATATATATGTAGTACACAGGGTTGGGTCCATGGCTGGATTAAAAGAACAGGATTATTTTGATTACCTTGATTTAGAGCACCAGCGGTGCTGAATCATGTTCAGCCAAAGAAACATCACGGAGGCAAAATTTACTCCTCTGTACGGAGAAAAGCAGGAGAGGAGGAAGGCAGGGAGGAAAGAAAAATGACTCTGAATCAAAAGATGAAAATATACACCAGTTCAACATTTTCTCCTTGTAATGATTTTCTTTCTTAAGCAGGCAACCACAAAAGACAGAGATGTTTAATCCATTAAAAGTGCAGCTTTCTGGACAGAATAATCCGAGTTTTGTCAAGCCACCAGCCTGCTTCTCCCTGGGTGGGCCCAGGCTGGGGCAGGAATAGGTTTTTATTTGATTCCCTCAGAACAGGTCAGTGTGCACAGGCTTTAGGGATGGTATCAATAACCTCTCCTGGCAGGTTGTCAACAGGAGCATGGGGGGAAATGGATTTTCATCAGGGAGCAGCACAAATCTGAATTTTATCTGGTACCACAGTGGCAAGAGGGAGGATGACTCTGGGGAGAGGGATGAAGATCTGCTTCTCTTTCAATGGTTTCCTTCATCAGTCATTCCCATTTTCTTCAAAGGCTGGAAAGGCAAGAAAGATTCCCCCACTTTCTGCAACGCGTGGATTCATGGAGAGAGGTTTTGACAGCCTGGCTCGAGTCAGAGCAGTGCAAATCATCTCTGGTGAAAGAGGGAGTGTTAACACAGGCAGGGACCAGGAATGGTGGAAATCTCTCCTGTCCCTTGATCCTCTCCTCTGGAATAGGGTGGACAACACCAAGATCACTGCATGGCAGAATTTATGTACAAATACCGAGGGCCTGAGTGGAAAACAACAGTTATGGGAAGGGAAGGGAAGGGAAGGGAAGGGAAGGGAAGGGAAGGGAAGGGAAGGGAAAAGGGAAGGGGGAAGGAAGGGAAGGGAAGGGAAGGGAAGGGAAGGAAGGAAGGGAAGGAAGGGAAGGAAGGGAAGGAAGGGAAGGGAAGGGAAGGGAAGGGAAGGAAGGGAAGGAAGGGAAGGGAAGGGAAGGAAGAAGGAAGGGAAGGGAAGGAAGGAAGAAGAAGAGAAGAGAAGAGAAGAGAAAGAGAAGAGAAGAGAGAAGAGAAGAGAAGAGAAGAGAAGAGAAGAGAAGAGAAGAGAAGAGAAGAGAAGGGAAGAGAGAAGAGAAGAGAAGAGAAGAGAAGAGAAGAGAAGAGAAGAGAAGAGAAGAGAAGAGAAGAGAAGAGAAGAGAAGAGAAGAGAAGAGAAGAGAAGAGAAGAGAAGAGAAGAGAAGAGAAGAGAAGAGAAGAGAAGAGAAGAGAAGAGAAGAGAAGAGAAGAGAAGAGAAGAGAAGAGAAGAGAAGAGAAGAGAAAAGAGAATCCAGGCTTTGCTGTCATGGCATGAGCACCACCAACCCATCACCCTCCCTCCAGCACTGGCCTGTGTGAGGCTGCAAATCACCTTGGGAACGGGAGGTCTAAATTCCAATTTCAGCATATCCTTGGTCACTTTTCTTGGTACCAGTTCTTGGGCTGCTGTCCCATGGCCCTCATGCCTCTGATATTTTTAACAAGGGCTCAGGGAGCTCAGGTTTGTCTTGAGATAAGAAAAGTGTGTGAAAGCTCTTAAAAAAGTAGCATATTTAATGCACTTGGAAAAAAATGTGTTTTCCTACTCCTATTCATACCTTCTGCTTTCATTTGCACGCAGGTTCGCGCAAATGTGGAATCACAGGACCACAGAATCATTTGGGTTGGAAAAGGCCTTTGAGATCATAAAGTCCAACTGTTACCTTGACAAAAGCAAAGAGGTTTTGCCCTTCTCTCTCCTTTGGGAGAAAAAAAAAAACTAACAAAACAAAACCTCAAGCAAACATACGAAACGCAAACAAAATCAAAAAGAAAGCACCAAAAAACCTGAAAACAAAACCCACAAAATTACAAGTTTCAATTAAAATTTCAGTTAAAGAAGATTTCCATATTAAAATTAATTTTGTTCTCATCAAAATGGTAATTTCTATTGCAACAAGCAGAAGGAGCAGCCCTGATGTCCCCCAAGCCCCCAACACAGCAGAGAAAATGTGAGCTAAAATAGAAATGCTCCATCTACAGAGCTGGACTCTGATGATTGTTGTGGGTCCTTTCCAATTCAGGATATTCCATGATTCCCCAGTTCCCAAGAGGTCTCCACACTGAATCCAGTGCTGCCAGTTATTCCAGGGAGACAGCAAAGCCCCCATGCTGCTGCACCCCACCCTGGCAAGGGATAAGGGGCCAAGGGGGGAAGCAGGAAGGACTGACAGACAGAGGCTGAAGGTTGGGATTCCCTGGAAGGAAACTCAAGGAAAATCCCTTCTGGGGATTCCAGGAACCTGGCCGTGGGTCCTTCCTCACCAAAGTCATCCTAAACGCTCTCCCTGTGCTCCCACCTGACCTTGGGAGGAGCCAGGTTTATCCCACCATGGGATTCACACAGAACAACAACCAGCTCCTTACTCCCAAGGATATGAGGATCAACCTTGGCTGCAGAGGCTCCCTGAATGAGTGGACACATTCCTGGCCTTATCAAGCCATTCCTGCTGGATAAAGCCATGCTGATGGAGGGGTAGGACTGCCAGGTACAGGGACAAACCTTGTGGACCCAAAACCACACCTGAACACGAGGCTTTGGGGGATGGAGCAGATCTTGCAATGTCCATCTCGTCCCATGGGAAAGGCATCTTCATTGTTGAGGATTTTCCCAGAAAGGCTCCAAGTGCCCCCAAAACCTTGTGCATTACCCAGGCATTAAACCACACACAAACTGAGCCCCCGAGGACGTGGAATTAATTGCTCATTTCCCAGAAACCTCGGGCAGTTTGTCACAGGCTAATAAAGAGAATAATGGATCAGGGGGGAAAATCATAATTGGGTTCACCAAACGTAGCCTAGGCTTCTGTTTTTGTTTCAAATATCAGTTCCACCAAAGTAGGAGTATTTTGTGTTTCTATGATTTCCTGAGTAAAATTGGGAGGAAATCGTAAAATGCTAAAAAACGCCCACAAATTAAAACTTCTTATCTTGACATGAAAATATTATTCAGAATCTCTGTGGATTGTTTTACTAATTTCCAAAATGGATGATCAAATACTGAGTGATCCCTCCATGGCTGCCAATATTTTTAATAGGCATCTTAGTCAATGTTAGTACAGCTGTCCTTTCAAATCAACTCTTCTGGTGACTCACACTTGGATTGGGAGATTTCCCGAGGTTTTATCTGCTCTTGGTGGGCCCGTCCTTGGATCCCGTCACACGAGAGAGCAGGAGGTTCCTCCTCATCCAAAACACACAACCCACAGCACAGTGAAAAGGACACACACAATTAAGAGAGGCAGGAAAAGAAGGGAAAAGGGAAAAAAAAAAAAAAAAAATGGAAAGACCAGCGGGGTCATTTCATGCTCCAGCAGATCGGCATTTTTATGTAAAACTCTTGGAATGTCATATTCCTGCAGCCACCCTCCAGCCTTACTCATGGCGAGTTCACATCACCTGTTTCCCCTTGGAGTTGACATTTCCAAGGGAGCTTTGGCTCCCTGACGTGCAGTTGGAAAACTGAAAGGCAAGAAAATCTCCACGTTCTGGAGAAAACAGGAAAAAAAAAAACTTTGCTTCTTTGCAAAGCCTCACGGAAACGTCAACAGCCAACGGAAACGGAGACGAGGAGGCCGTGAGACACTCACCCTCCTGCAGAAAACAACTGGGAATGTTCATCTGAGGAATTAATATTCATTTCAGGCGTTTTATTTCTCAGATTGAACTTTTCCCAAGTCCATTTGACTGAAGGTTCCAGGAAATTTAGTAGTGCATTGACAGAGGGAGAAAACTTTGCCCTCTAAAATCTCATTTTTCAGGTGGAAAAGTGCTTTTTGACCCCAGCTGTGACACGAGAGAGGTTTTGTGTCAATAGCTGGAGTTTTGTTACTGCCCAGATTGCTCTTAATACTGAAAAAAAAAAATAAAATAGAAAACTAAGGAGAAGTCTCTGGGCTGAATAATTCTGAAGCCTCCAGTAGCTTGAAATATCTCCAAACCTATTAAACCCTGAAACCAAAATAAACATTTTGTCCTCCCTTCATGGAAGCATAAAGAATGTCTCAAGGCAACCCGTCCACTTGCCTGCCAATCCCAAATTGCCCTCAAGAACATATTCTCCAGGGCTTTGTCAAATCAGCTTCAACATTCCTCAAGCAACAGGGGGTTCTACCACGTTCCTGGAAAGGCTTTTCCACAACCTGGTCCCGTGTCCTTTTCAGAAGCACCATGAAGCACCCGTTACCTGTGAGTGCTGCAGCTGGAGAGGAATCCAACTTTCCATTCTGTGGTAAATCCCATGCTTTCAAATATCTTTCCAGTCTGGATGCAAGGGAAAGCAAAATATTTTCAAGATTTCCTACTAAACAGGGCTCTGAGGGAAAAGGACACTTGCAGTTGATATAAATGTCAATAAAGACAAAATTCGGGACTGAGTTGAGGGTTATTGTTTTTATGTAAACAGCATACTGCAGCATCTAAAAAAAATATAGGAATAAAAACGCCTCCTGAAATGGAAAACCAAAACTTTTCTTTTTAGAGAAACCTTGTCAGAGTTGCTGTTTACAAACCATATCAGTTTTATCAAATTGGCTTTTTCCAATAGGAAACCATTCCTGCAGAAAATTTCCCACTGGCTTGCAAGCAGGGCTTTGCAATATCAAGGTCACAAAGAGTGGGTTTTGTTTCTGCTCTCCAAGAATTTCAACTGCCCAACTACTGCTTTCCCAGAAGATGCATTTCAAAGAAAATTATTATATTGGAATTGAATCCTTTTAAATTGAAAGAATTTAAATATTTTAATCAGTGCATTCAGGAGCAGTGCAGGACCAATGACTAAATTCAAACAGTGTTTACATTGAGCCAATTCTTTATTTTCTCAGAATTTAAATTCTTATACCCTTGGTTTTCAAAATATATTGATTCAATTAAGAACCTACATGTTCCTTAAATTAAAGAAATGTCAATATACAACTTGAGCTACTCCAGAATTTCAAATTAAGTCTGGGCTTGAGGTGGATTCTTGAACCACAGAATGGTTTGGGTTGGAAGGGACCTTTAGAGGTCATTTACTCCAAGCTCCCTGACATGAGCAGGGACATCTTCAACTAAATCAAGCTCTGTTCAACGTGTCCTTAAATGTTTCCAGGGATGGGGCTTCCACCACCTCTCTGTGCCAACATTTTACCACCCTCATTGTAAAAAAATGTCCTTTTTTCTATCTAATCTAAACAGCAATACCTGACATAAACACCCGTCCCCTCAGCCAAAACCCAATTCAGGCACCCTCCCATCCCAAAGGCTTCTTGAACTCCCTTCCCCACCAAAGCCCCACACCATTGATTAATAATTATTTGCAGAGGGAAGCTGCCTGCACTCTCAGCCCTTTAATATTGATTAAGAAGCACTCGGCAAGGAAAGGCTGGGTGGCTCCAGCCCTGGGAAGTGCCAAGGAAAATAAAACTGGTATTAGTGATCCTCAGCGTCTTTGCTGAGAAAAAGGCAGCATTGTGGGCTGGGAGACTGCTCACCAAAGGCAGATCTTTTCCAGTCATCCAACAACAATAACAGCATTGGATAAATAGGTGGGATACTCGCAAGGGGAACCGACGCAGGGAATTGAAAAATGAGAAAAAGAAGTTAAAAAAAGAAAAAAAAAGAGAGGGAAAAAAGGAAGGTGTTAAGACTTTCCAGCATTCTGAGAGAACAAGGTTTTATCCTCAGTCGGGGGAAAAACAGATTTACTAAACAGGGTGACCTCACTTGTTTGCACAGCATTCAGTAACATGAATTTTATTACCTAGGGTACCTCCATGGGAGTTTGCAAAGCCTTTCCAGCAGCCCTGTGAAAGATGCCGAGTGTATGGAAAAGACATAAACCAGCTTGAGGAAGGAATGGCACAGCTGGGGAAAACAAAAAAAGAGAGGCTACAAACACCCTGGTTGGGTGCAAGGGAAAAACCCTTTGCTGTGAAGGTGGTGGTTGCCCAGGGAAATCGTGTACAGCCCTGGGAGTGATCAAGGCCAGGCTGGGTGGGCTTGGAGCAAGGAGAGGTTGCAGGGGTGGGATGAGATGAGTTTTAAGGTTTCTTCAGTCCAAACTATTCTGAGTTTCTGTGATCTGGTGAGCACTCTGGGGAAACATTGCTCTGCTCTGCCCAGGGAGGGATGTTTAGCTGGTGGTGGGGAGGTTTCTCCTTGTTGCCCGGGAGAAAAGACCAACCCCACCTGTCTACAGAAGGGCTCCCAGGAGCTGTTGGGTGGGAGAAGCTGTCTCAGTGTCTCCTTGCTTGAGAGCCTCTCGTGGATGGGAGAAGAGCAAGGGCAGAGCATTTCCACACGCACTGGCCCAGGGCTGAACCAACAGGATGCTCAGGAACACGGCTGCCATTCCCTGAGCAGTCACCAAGGGGTGGGGACAGAATTTCCATGGGAATAGCTTGAAGCCAGCCTTGTTCCCAGCAAGCCTGGACAATCCTGGGCTGTGAGGTGACCACAGGCAGGAGTGAATGCAGGCCGAGCAGTCACACATGAGGTGAACGATGACAGCACTGTACCCGCTGCTCCTCTGAAGGCAGAGAATCCCAGAATCCCACAGAGGTTTGGATTTAGAGATCCTAAATGTCATCAAGTTCCAACCAGCCATGCAGGAGTTCACAGAGTTCCCAGAGTGACCAGGTTGGAAGAGACCTTCAAGGTCATCGAGTCCAACCCAGCCCCAACAGCTCAACTCAACCCTGGCACCCAGTGCCACATCCAGGCTTTGTTAAACACACCCAGGGATGGGGACTCCACCACCTCCCCAGGCAGCCATTCCAGAACTTTATCACTCTTTCTGTGAAAAGCTTTTTCCTGATATCCAACCTGTATTTCCCTTGAGGCTGTGTGCTCTGGTTGTGTCAGTGCTGCTGCAGAAAGAGCCCAGCCCCAGCTGAGCACAGGCCCCTTTCAGGAGCTCCAGAGAGTGATGGGGGCAGCCCTGAGTCTCCTTTTCTCTGTGATTTCCCCTTTTTTTGCTTTTCATGAGAAAATTTCCCCGTGAGAAAGACAAGAATTTTCTGGGAGCAGGCCTGGAAGCAACCAGAAGAGCAAACAGAAATTCCTCTTCTTGTTTGTGCCTTCATCCTGGGGTGCTGCCAGCTGGCCCCTTCCAAGGAATTCTCTCCCGGCTCCACCTGGTGGCAAAAAGGACATTTGGGCCATTGCTGTGGCCATCAGGTTGGGCTCCAAGGGGACAGGGATTGTTTCTGCTGAGTCCCTTGTTCAGGGGGGCACTGGTGTGACTCCTCCTGTGGGGTGGGAACAGCCCTTCACTGCTCAGGGAAGCAAATTCTGTCCCCATCCCCTGCCCATGGTGAGCGCCATGGGGCAGTCACAGCTGGGAGGAAAGAACTTGGGAGGAAAGCAGAGGGAGCCTGGGGATGGCAGCTGTTCCCAGTATTTGCCTTGGGGTTGAATTTTCCTCGACCTGAAAGACCATCAAGAAGAGTTTGGGCAACACCCTTGGGTGCAAGGTGAGGCTCTTGGGGATGCTCTGCCAGGAGCTGGACTTGATGATCCCGATGGGTCCCTTCCAACCTGGGATAATCTGTGATTCCATGAAGGCTTATCCAAGTGGGACCAGAGCAGTGAAATCTCCCAGACTGGCCTTTGGGATGTCCAAGCAAATTCTGTCCCTATTCCCTGCCCATGGTGAGCACCATGGGGCCATGGGGCAGTCACAGCTGGGAGGAAGGAACTTGGGAGGAAAGCAGAGGGAGCCTGGGGATGGCAGCTGTTCCCAGTATTTGCCTTGGGGTTGAATCTCTCTTAACCTGAAAGACCATCAAGAAGAGTTTGGGCAACACCCTTGGGTGCAAGGTGTGGCTCTGGGGATGCTCTGCCAGGAGCTGGGCTTGATGATCCCGAGGGGTCCCTTCCAACTTGGGATAATCTGTGATTCCATGAAGGCTTCTCCAAGTGGGACCAGAGCAGTGAAATCTCCCAGACTGGCCTTTGGGGTGTCCAAGACTGAGCTCAGCTGCTCAGAACTGGGCATCTCGTGTCCTCTGGGATAACCTGAAGGGTCTCACCTGTCCTGCTCTGCTTCCCAGATGGAGGAGTGGAGGCTGCACCTCTGCCTCATGCTGGTGCAGATAACTTCAGCTTAATCAGATGACAGTAATGATAAGGGGTTGTAAAAAGATAAGATATAGACGCCATGAGATAACACTGGATCAGTGCAGGACCCTTCAAAGCTCTTTGAATGACTAAAAAAATAAATCCTGATTAAAATATCTGCAGGATCAGGTCAGTTCCTGGTCCAAAATACAGCTCAGACCAGGCCTTAACAGAAATTTCTCCAGACACAATTAGAACAGCAGCAGCAACATCATTGTCTGGTTTTTTGTGTTACCAACTGAGAGAAGGAAAGAGAGAAAGGATAAAAAAGAGAAAGGGAGAGAGAGAAACCAGAAAGAGAGGGAGAAGATTGCAAAGAAAATCCAGGTAGCTGCAGAAATGCAAAACATTCCCTAAAAGCAGGAATTAATAATACCTCTTTTTTTTTTGCATACTAGAAATTTGATATTTTAAAATGTATAACAGAATATTTTCCTGAGAAAATGAAAAATAAAGAAAAAGGAATAATGAAAAAGTCCCAACTTTTTCTTAAATATTAAATATCTAATTTCTAAACATCATAAATTATCAAAAATCATGAGCTGGCAAAAATTCCTGGGCCTGGCTCATGGCTAATTAAGATGTCACAGCCCCAAACATGCAATGCTTTGACTTCTATCACCAAGCTGATTCCAAACACTGTTATTTATGGCTGCTGGAATTGGCTTGGGAATGCTGGGTGCATCCATTTGGGATCTTCCCCTGGCTTCCACATGCCAGGAGCTGAGGTCACTGGCGTGAAAAACATCAGGGTGGGAAGAGGAGCCTTTGTAGGGAGTTATGGGAGCTATAGGGGGAAATTCCAGGTTTGGAAGCACTGGTGAATCTGTGGAGACACAAAATGAAATCAGGAAGCGTGGGGAAGGGAGGCAAAGCCGTGGCAACAATTCCAACATCCCTGCATCCCATGGAATCCCATTTATTCTGTAAATCACCCCAGTGTGAGCTAAGGCCGTGTGGAGACCAGCAGAGCAGATGTCCCAGTGCAATCCCCACCCATTGGGATCTCCAGGGGTGTTTCCTGCTGCTCCATGTCCTCCACCCATTCAGGCACATCCCTGTGGGAAGGGAGAGGTGCCCATCCCAGGATGGAACATGGAATGTTGTCCTGGGCTGTAAGATATGTGTGTGTTCTATCGCCATCTGTCAGAGGTGGGGCAGTTCTCTGCTGTTCATGGAGCAGTTTTCTTTATCTCTCCCATAGCCTATCCTCCGTCCAGGAAATCTCTGCTGTTCATGGGCCATTAATTATGAATTATCTTCTGTCCATGGCCAGGGAGTGTCCCTGCAGGGCTGATCCAATGCCAGCATCCCATGGGGAGATGCTCCGCCCAGGGGAGGAGCCAAGCATTCCTGCCTGGATCCAATCTGAGCCTGGCCCAGCACAGCAGCCTCTGCCCCCTGCATTGCCAGAGGAGCAGCTTTCTGCTGCCCTGCATTGCCAGAGGGAGCCCAGGCCCATCTGCAGCAGCCCTGGAGCTGCAGAGGAAAACTCCCCCCTTGTGCAGGAGCCCTGCTGCAGCAGAGCCACAGCTGGCACTGCAGGAGGGCTGGGCCCCCGTGGGATGGGGCTGTGCCCCCCCCCTGACACACAGGGGACAGGGCATGGGCTGACTCTGGCAGTGGTTTGTTTTGTTGTTTTTTGGGGGGTTTTTTTCGCCTTTTTTTTTTTTGGTTTTTGTTTGTTTGTTTGTACTATTGCATTTGTATTTTTGATTTTCCTATTAAAGAACTGTTATTCCTATTCCCATATCTTTACCTGAGAGCCCCTTAATTTTAAAATTACAATAATTCAGAGGGAGGGCGTTTGCATTTTCCATTTCAAAGGAGGCCCCTGCCTTCCTTAGCAGACACCTGCCTGTTCAAACCAAGACAAATGTGCAGTTGGCTCTTCCCTGGGTCAGAGGAGAGCATGGAGAGAAATCCCATCCTGAAAAAAGGAAGTGCTGGAGCCATACTTTGTCCCCCAACTCCAGAATAAAAGAAAACGCTTGGGAATAACCACAGGGAAGTCAGGAATTGCTGATTAATTCCCAAGGATATTTGGTAGTTGTCAAAATAATTCCCATTCCAGTTGAGGTGGGCATCCAAGGGGAGCCAGGCTGGACAGAGCACTGGGAGGGCATCCAGCAAAAAGGTTTTTAAAAAATAAATAATTTACCCACTATTCCCATTATATGCTTTTCTTTCCTCAAAATAATCAGGAATAACTCTATCACATTCCCTCCACTGGTGATTCCTACAGCAAATGTTCCACACAGACACTTTAAATAGGGAATTAAAAGGCCCTGTGTAAAGCAAGAATATTCCAGAATGATCATGTAAAAGAAAATAACAGGAATTTTAAAAGCAACTAATTTAAAATGAATAATAATTAAATTATGAACCATATTTTCAATTCTATAACTCCTGAATACTTAAATTATCAGGCCTCCCACACAGTGGCTTGTTTTGCATTTTGAGTGTGTTTAGGCTGCTAGAACTGGCTCTGGATTTCTCAGAAATACACAACACAGAATCCAAAAATAAAAATGAAATATGGATTTATGTAAGCAACCTCCCCCCCCTGAGAGTGCTGCAGCACATCTCAGATGTGATTCCAGGAGAGTGAGAGGTAAAATTGAGGTGGTTTGGGGGAATTTGGCCTCGGGATGATCCTGGCATCAGGAGCCAAGAAATTGGTTCAGGAATCTTCAGGATTATGCTGATGATCTCTGAGAATCCTCTTATCTGCAGAAAACCTAAAAATTCCCATAAATTCTTGCAGCGGAGTTACCTTTTTTAAATAAAATATATTCTGATTTTCATAAAAAATATTGCTTTTTTCATCAGATTTCCTCCCTGCTATCCTTTCCTTTGTACTTCCATGCACTGAAAGTATTATTTTAATTTTGTTATGAGAATTAAAACTCAAATATCTCCTGTCACTGCCCTGAGACACAGCCCAAACTTCCTGGCCAATTATTGTCCCATGGAGGGGACATTTCATCCATCAGGAAAATCCATGTGCCCAATCCATTGGGGAAAGTAGGAATAGAAATTGTTGAACTCTGATTTTTGAGGCTGAAAGAGCTGAAATTTCTAATTATTTTTTCAGTTTTTCAATCAAAAAATTGCTTTTTGCACAGATAAAAAGGAAGCAACCCAAATCTTTATCCAATCCACAGCAATCACTCTCACCTGGTTGTGTTTATGCTGTTGAAATAACCTGTTCCAGCCCATTTTCTGTCACCAAACCTTGCCAAAGCTTCAGGAAAATTCACCTGTGCCTGCTTCTCCCACCTTTGCAGCCTCAAACCGTGACTGAAAGTGGAAACCTTCAGCTCAGCTTCTCCCCAGCAAAGCCCTCCCACTACAGATCCCACTTTCAACTCAAAATCCAATTTATTGCCGGCAATAAACCGAGGAAGACTCGACCAAACATGGTTTGGGCAAGGCCACCACCAGCCCAGAGCATCCAAAAAAAGTCAGGAGTGGCTTCTTTGTGGTTTCCAAATGACATCTGATAAAAGTAGGATTTTTAAGAGGGAAAATTCAAAGTTAAAGGCAAATGCAGTCCGGAAATAAAACTCAGTTACAAACAAACCCCCTCCTCACCATGGCCCCGTAGTTTTGGAGCTGGGTTGGTGTCCCAGTGACTGTCACAAGGAATTTCAAAGGAAAACAGGCACAAGTGAGGTCATTCCCACCTGAGGAGGGGAAAACTTTGGTTTTATTGGAGTTTCCTTGCCTCAGGAGACAACAAATAGAGGAACAAGAGAGGGGTGGCTCATGGAAAACATGTTTCCACACCAGCCTTGATGTTTGGGACATTTGGCCATTCATAACCAAAACACCAAATCAGACAAAGTGTCCCAAATGTCTTCTTTATGCCTTTTTCTAAGCTCTGACCGTGATAATTTTAGTGCTACCTTCTTGGAAGAAACAAACCCTATTTTTTTAATCCTTAATTCTTACAAAAATAAGTGAAATTTCAGACACATGGAGGCTTCACCAAGCAGGGTTAACTGGTAGAATTTGCCAGGAGGTTTTGGGAGGGTTTCTTTAGGCTGGAGATCCCTTTAGTCAACACCTGAGTGCCCAACCACTTTATTTTCATTTTTTTCCCTCAGCCCTCCCAGTTCTCCTGGGACATCACTCAGGGAGAGCCTGAAAAGCTTTAAAGCAGAATTTAAAGCTTTAAAAAGCAGAATCCCAGATTGGTTTGGGTTGGAAAGGGCCTTAAAGATCATCCCTGTCCCATGGGCAGGGACAGCTCCCACCAGACCAAGTTGCTCCAAGCCCCATCCAACCTGCCCTAATCCTTTGAGAGATTCTTCCCTGCAAGTGAGAGGGAGAAATGAGTGTTAATTTAGGCTGAGTGCCCCTGTAATTAGCACCTTGCAAATTAACACTGCCCTGGGAAGCTGAGAAGGGCAGGAATGAAAGAGAAGCCAGGACAGGAATGCCATTCTGGGGAGTTCATCATCGAAGGAGAGGTGGGAAATGGATTAAAAAGCAGGCTCTGAATTTGAATTCTAATATTTATAATCGATATTCTAATATTTATAATTGATATTCTGGTATTTATAATTGATATTCTGATGTTTATAATTGATATTCTGGTACTTATAATTGATATTCTGGCATTAGTTGTGTGGATCTGGGATTCTGTTGACTCAAGAAGATTTTGTGCCAGTCCTTGAATTTGGAATTCTTCAGGGAATGCTGCCAGCCTTTAAATTTATAGGATATGGGAATGTAAATCATTAATGGGAATCATTTAGGATGGAAAAGACCTTTAAGATCACCAAGTCCAACTGAACCCAGCACCATCGTATTCACCATTTAACCACACCCCAAGTGCCACAGCCACACATTTTTGGACCAATTTCAGGGTCAAAACAAAAAAAAATAAATGAGTGAGAGGCCAGACACACCGACAACCCAAGGCACGAAGAGTGGAGGAAGAGGAGGATGAAAGGCACCACTTCCCTCTGAATCCCACAGATTGTCCCCCATTATCCCCAGGTGGAAGTTGCACCCCTGCATTCCTTAGATAGGACCTCAGGTAAATAATTGAGGAAAGCTGTGGCTGTTCAGTCCTTGAGAATGTTGAATAAAGCCATGGAAGGGTTTTAAGGGCCTGCAAAGACTGATAAGCCCACAAACAGATCACCCCAGCTTTGTCATTTGATATGAGGCTTTTCTCAAGGTCTGGACATGTTTTATACAAAAAAAAATTATGAGTTTTGTAGGGTCCAATTATATTTACTCACCATTACTCCAGGGGTAGCTAGAAGCTGATGTGCTGGAGCAGCTCCATGGACTTGTTTCTTGCTTTAATTCCTTTACTTAATTCTTTAGGTCCAACCAGGAAGGTCATCCTTCCAGAAATGCAATTTCAAAGAACCAACCCAAAACACTTCAGGCTTGGCTTGTGAGGGTTATATGCAGAGCACTTGAATTTCTGCACTGATTTTAGCCCGTTTAAAAAGTGGCAAGGAACATTCCTGGGCAGTGGAACTCGCTCAAATATATTGTTAAAATATTGGAAAATCCCTGGCGTGCTTCTGGCTCAGGTACAAGCACGCTCCCAAGTAATTCCTTGGCATGGCTCAGGAGCTGGCACGGGCCAAGGGCCATTCCCAGGAGACATTTTGGATGGAGCCACCTTGTTCTGGAAGGCCAGGACATTTCACAGGTTGGATGTGGGCTGGTTTAGGCCAGGTGGCATCAGCAGGAAGGCTGTGTTTAATTAATTCATGGAGCTGTAGCCAAAAAGTCCAATCCACTCCCTGTACCGACAACAACTCCTGGAAGCAGGAGCAGAGATGGCCTGGGAGAGGATGAGGAAGGTTGGATGGCTCCTCCTACCTGGCCTCAGCTCTCAGAGGGATTAAGGGATGAGTTTGGCCGAGTCATGTCTCATTTCTGGCCCTCTTTCACCTCTCTGGCCCTGCATTTGTCATTCTGTTTAGACTAAAAAAGTTCAGGCATCTCTTCTGTCCCTTAAGCAGCTCAATTAGAACCTCTAAAAGGAGATGTTCAAAACCACTACACAGCTTGAGCTTTGTTAATGGTGCTAATGATGTTAATGATGATTATGATGAAGAATCAATATCAAGTGTTTAAGGCCAGGCTGGAGCAATCTGGTCTAGTGGAAAGTGTCCATGTGCCCATGGCAGTGGGGTGGAATGAGAGGAACTTTAGGGTCCTTTCCGACCAAAACCATTCTGTGATTTTGAGACCTGATTCTTTCATCTCATCTTTTGGTTATTAATTTTATTTTTGTCCAAATAATAGTCTGATTTTAGTCTTTTGTGCCTAGTTAAAAGGAAGCTCAGTATAAAGTTTGTCCCCTCATTGTGTTTTCTCTCTCTTTCTCCTCATTCTGTGTTTTCACTCGCTTGCTCCTTCCCCTGATCTGTGCTCCATCACTGGCTCCCCAGCTGGGTTACACAAAATTCCACACAAAACACATCCCTCAGTGTACCTGCAAGCTTGTAAGAGATTCAGGCAAGTCATTACTTCTTTCTAAGCTAAAGGCAACTCTGTTTTTTCACTGGATTTTACTTCTCATGCTCCCCTTCTGCTCAGCACATCCCCAGCTGCAGCCTGAAACCACCTTCAAGGCATCTCAGTGATGCCGAGGGAAACAACGTGAGAGAAAGGGGGGAAGAAACCTATTTTATTTTTCTGGAGGTGAAATCTCTCATCTGATCCTTGTTTTAATCCCAGATTCTTACAATGCATTCTGAGTCACCCACTTCCTCTGCGGGAACAGCTGTGAAAACCCCACCACATCCTCGGCTCCTGCGGCTTTACAGCTCCCATTAGCAGCTCCTTAAGGGGCTGCCTGTGAGGTTCCAAACCTGCCAGTTCCCATTACCCAACTGCCAGGAAGTGCAAATGGGAGGTCGGTTGGGAAGCTGAAGAAGGCAGGGGGTTGCCCTGCAGGGTTTGGTGGGAAGCGAAGCCGAGGTAGATCCATCTCCCGTCCCATCATCTCCAATTGTTTGCTGTTCTGGCTTAAAAGCTGAGCAGCCTGGTTTAGTGGAAGGTGCCCATGGATGGGAATCAGGTAATCCTTGAGCTCCCTTCCAACCCAATCTCTCGGGACTTCTGCTGGTCAGAGTGACCCCAAGATGTGTTAGAAAGTCTCTTTTCCCAGCCCAGCTATCGAAGAAGGAGTCAGAGCTCTTCATTTCTCGGTCTCAAGGTTGTTTATTGCTTCTTATCCATAAAATTATTTTTCTGGCCTGCTGAGGTCTGTTCAGCAGTATTCAGTATCTCTTTATACTAAAAACTATGTGTGGGAATTCAGCACATCCCTCTGGGATGTTCAGAGCTACCGAGAACCCTTGGGGGGGCTCGGAGGTCCTGGAATGTTGCCAAAAGCACCTGGTGGCTTGACTTTGACCCTTTTAGGGATCTGCCACCTGTTTGTGGGGACATGGGAATCACTTGGGTTTGAATGGTTTGTTCACAGGGTGAAAAATGTAGATTTTAAGATTTTGGTACAGGGGGGTTTGGGAGACAAGATGGAGGATTCAGGCCCTGACCTTGTGGTCTTTCTTCTTCTTCTTGGCATCCATCTTCTCGGTGATGTTGGCACTCACAGATTGGTTTAGAGTAGAGGCTCACTGTCTAACACAGGTGATGGGCATTGGAAGGTAATTGTAAATATGATATACGTAGTTTGTACTATAAGAAGACACGGCCGCCCCGTGGGCAGTCAGAATGCCTCAGACGATCCTGCTAAGCTGACCTCGTCAGGGCAGGAGAAAGAATTTTATAGATAAGAAATAATAAACGACCTTGAGACCGTGAAATGAAGAGCCCTGACTCCTTCTTTAAGCGCCGGGCTGGGAACAGAGACTTTCCAACCATTTTCAGGATCACTCAGGCCAACTAATGATCCTGCAACTATGTGTACATTATTTACCATAACTTCCCAATACCCATCACCTGTGTTAGACAGTGAGCTTCTACTCTAAACCAATCCAAAAGAGCCAACATCACCCAGAAGATGGAGTCCAAGAAGAAGAAGGAGAAAGGCTGGACACGCTCAGATTCTTCCATCTTGCTTTTTGAACCTCCATTCTAAAAACCCCAAAAATCTATTTTTCACCCCGTGACAAACTAATTATTATTCTACTTAGACTTTCGTGGCTTGCAGATCTTCATATAAGGTCGGTATTTTTTTCTATGGGTCATAATCAAAGTCCCAGGCATCTTGGGCTCTGTGCCAGGGTCTATGAGCCCCCTGGCAGGGGTTTGAGCCATTCAGGACAGCCAGAGGGATGTCCTGAATTCCAACACCAACCCATTCCATCACTGTATGAAAAATAACCTCGATCAAAGTGTTTGCCTGATTCCTCAGAGCTTCAAGCTGATATATCTCACCACAAGAAGGGACAAAGCAATGCAAAAGCAGGAGGAGCATTGGTTGAGAAGAGTTTTCACTGATTTAGCAAACAATTCCTTGAGTGAATAATAATCTGTGAGGAGAACAGCCGTGGGACACCATCCCAACAGCAGCACCATCCTGGGTAAAGCTCCAGCATTCCTGTCTGAGGATGGCAGCGCTGATTCTGTGTAAGGGAACCAGCTCTGAAGGGGTGGATTAAAAACCTGGGTGCTTTTCCCACAGCAGGAAATGGGACTGGAAGGTAAAATAAATGAATTTTGTGTGCATGGGAAGGAGAGAATTGGAAAGCCAAAGGGACTTTGGAAAACCTTTGGAGACACAAGTGAGAGTTTTCAAAGTAACAGAATCATACAATGGTCTGGGTTGGAGGGGACCTTAAAGATGGTCTTGTTCCAACGTTTAGGTTGGATCTCAGGGAAATTTTCTTCCCCCAGAGGGTGCTGGGCACTGCCCAGGCTCCCCAGGAAATGGTCACATTCCCAAGACTGCCAGAGCTCCAGGAGGGTTTGGACACTGCTCTCAGGGATGCCCAGGGTGGGATTGTTGGACTGGATGATCCTCATGGGTCCTTCCCAACTCTGGGTATTTAAAGCTCAGCTGCAATGAGGAACTGAACAGCTCCAGAGGTCCATTGTGAAGAAAAGGACATTTGATCAAGCAAGACAATGTGCCAGGCAAGGACACATTGACATCAACGGGTCAAGCAAGTCAAAGCCTGGGATAACAACAGGTTTTTTGAATTGTTGTCATTCCCCCAGACTAAATTTGGCCACGTCCAACCTATTCTGAGCTCCAGGCAGTTATTTTGGAATCACATCCTGACAGTGACACTCTGCCAAGGTATCCTGACTTCTCCAGCAAAGTATGATGACCATGGAATCCCACGGGAAGCCGATGGAGTCCCTCAGCCTCCTGCACTTGTTTAATGAGGTCATTTACAATGGATGGAGAGGCATTTCTCCAGCTCAGGGTACCACTTCAGGGGCTTAAATTAGCCCCAAGGCCAGGCTTATGTTCATAAACAAGGCTGAAGCAAGGATCTCCCACAACCACTGTCCAAAGACTTTCCCAACAGATGTGAAGAAAGAGGAGCACACTTCAAGTATAATTTAAAATACATTTATTGTTTCATTTGTTCTTGCTTTTTTTTCTTTTTTTTTGTTATACAAAGATGTTAAATAACTTAAATACATTCTCAACAGTCACTCAGAATCAGATTTATACCTACAAGCTGTACATATGAGGTAGAGAAAAATAACTTAGGCTCCCATAAGACATTGGAAAATAAACAAAAACAAAACAAAAAGAAAAACAAGAAAAATACTAATCCTTCATGTTAGTATTCCCACCTCCCTTTAAAAGGAAATGCCATCCCAGGTGTGCAAAACAAATCCTAGACTTTACATTCCTGCTTCAAATTATTAAATGTGGGGTGGTCCAAGGGAAATTCCTGGGCTGGTTTGGTGATCGGTGTTTCAGATGGATCCATGCTCAAGGGGAGCTGGAAGGATTGTCCACACATCTCCTGATTTTCCTGATTTCAGTTCTCACCTCTACTAACCTGGATGTCTTTATCCCCTTCTACTGTCAGCAGGGAAAACTGGCACCTCCACATGGGCCAAGCACCTTCCAGAGGTGCCCCAGACCCGCAGACCAGGGGCTCCTTTCCCAAGGGGGATGATTCCAGACCCATTGCACATCCAGTGCCAACACCTCTCCCAACACTCCTGAGGGAATCATCTCCTGGCCTTTTGGGTCATCTTGCCCCATCCTAAGAAGGGTTTTATCCCATTTCTGAAAACACTCAGCAACAACTGAGAGAAAGGCAAAATTCTGATGTTTTCCCCAACAGGTGGATTCAATGTGTCTGCATAATTCCTGGCCTCACTCCCCACTCCCTCCCTGCACCTGAGGAATTGTAGTTACAGGAAACCAAAGTCAAACTGTGCTGCCAAATCCATTTTCCTTTCCTCCCCACCCACAAAGCCTCAAGATTCCCTTTTTTTCTTTTATTTGCTCTATTCAGAAATTATTCTGTTTGTGAATAATTTGGTCAAATCCAATGTCAGTTGGTGAAAAACAGATCTAAAAGCTATTCAGTGGTAATACCCATAACCAGGGTTTCAGGGGGCTGAGCAGATCTAACCAGGAGGTTGGAATGAGATGGATCTTAAAGACCCCTTCCAACCCCAAACATTCCATGATTCCTATGATTCCTCTGGACCTGATCCTGTGCCATACTGAGCGATGCGGTCCAGAAAGGCCACATCTTGTATTTCTTGTGGGAAAACGTCACTTTCTAAAAGTCATCACCTAATTAGCACCCTAAAAGCTGAAATCCAGGATGAGCTGGCCACGGAAGCCAGACTCAACCCAACAGATGTGCCCACAGAGCTGGATAAACCGGGAATGAGGAGCTTTACTGCACCTGTTCCACAGGGTACAGAACAGACCGGATTTTACTGCAGCATCAACTGAGGAATTTTTCACAGGCACCATAATCCACCAGAAAATCACCTTAAGCAGCATCTACTCCATGAAAGTACCCTTGAGAAATCTGTCCCTTCATCTGGGGTCTCATCCAACCCTACCCCAGCCAAAACACCCGACTGTATGTTCCCTAAAACAGGGCAGCTGAAAAACTGCGGACAAAGGAATTCCAGACCTGGCCTGAAGGAAGGCAGATGTCAGCGAGTTGCTTGACAACAAAATCTCCTCAGAAATTATTTTAGCCCCTGCGCAGGTCTCCAGACCAGCAATCCCAAAAGTTCTTAAGAAAACAGGGGGTCCATAACTCATTCCCTGCCTCCCAAAGTGATGGACAAACTTCCTGAATCACGGCAGATCAAATCCCCAGCTCCCCAGTTTTATACTGCCCCATTCAAATAGATAAAAATTGCTTGTGTTGGATCAAGCATGGAATTTGGTCCTCTTCATTAAACCTTCCAATGTACTCAGATTATCATTTTATTTTCCCCAAACACCTTTTTAAGAGCTCTTCTTCCCAAGCCAACTGAGCTCAATGGCAAATCCCCAATAATTGCAAATAGATTTGGGATTTCCTCCATCCAGACCCATCTCAAAACCAGGATGTTCAGTTAAAAAAGGGTAAACTTGAAATTTTGGGGTAGATTTTTTTTTGTATTTCCATTACAAGCTAAGCTCATTCTTCATTTTTAGCATTAATAATGATAATAATAAAAAATCCCCTTTGATTAAGCACTGCTTGTTTCACCAACTGGAGTTTTTGATAACTGGAAGATAAGGAGAACATAATGTTTAGGACTTGTTTTGCATTTCTCCACATCCGGCATAAATGAGTCAGTCACACAGAATAGAAGCTTGTTAAAAAACAGATGACGGGTGCAACAATTATTTCTGTGGGTTTTTATTTCTTTTAATAGAAAATTCTAATATAAAACAGCAAACGTTTTCAGTTTGCCTTGTTTACAAAAATATTATATATATTTTTTTATATTTCTGACATAACTAAAATGCACTATTCAATAAAAATATTCTTCCATCAGCTAACTTCTCTTTTTAAAAAAATTAATAAAAAAGTTATATAAATAATGGTTGCACCCCCCCCACCCCAAAACTGATCTGGATGGATCAGCTTAGGAGAACCAACACTTTGACACTTTTGGGGGGACAGGGGGTGAAAGGGGGTCAGGAACCAGAGATCTCCCCTCCACCCATCTGTCCTTCTCCAGTTACATCTGAGCAAAATCCTGTTTCTCTGGGGATAAGAGAAAGGGGGAAAGTTGCTTTGCACGTTTTTTTAATATTTATATATATATATGAAATGACACCATGAAAAAGTTCAGGGACCCAAATCCACCGTTGAAGTAGTTTTACAAAACTGAGCAATTTCACTGAATTGCACTGGAGATCCAATGGTGTGGTGGCAGAATCAGCCTCTCTGGAAAAATCCAGTTTAATCCAGCTTGGACAAAAAGGTTTTGCAGGACACTCCCCAGTGTTTTACACAGGAGTTCCCAGTCTCTTATTTAGGGTTGTCCAGACTTGTGGATGGAGTAGCACTCGTACTCCATGAGTTAATTCAAGTCCAACACATCTCTCACCATCAATAAACCCAAGTCTAGCACTCCAAAGGGTTTTGGGATGGTTTGACAGATTTTCTCCCAGCTCCTACTTAAGCTCCACTGGATTTTTCCAAAAGAAGGCTTTTGCCCCCATTCCTTCTTCAACGATAAGGCAAACATTGGAAAACGCTGGAACTAAAGACCCCCCACCCAAAACACACCCACAGCGTTGTGCAGGGGGGAGAAAAAAATAACCCACATTTGTTTTACCACCCTAGGTCAAAAGGCCAAGAAGACAAGTTCTCCTGATTTCAGAGTGTTAGTATATTTTATACACTGCCTATACATTTAACACATGTGCCTCGCTACTATTTAGTTATTTATAATTTTTTTTTTAACCACAGGAGAATAAACCTTGCTATTTACAATATATAACAGGCAAGTACTATATCCACATGAACATAAATACAATTTGTGGTGTTTTTTTTCTTGTTATTCATTTTTTTGTAATTCTTTTTTTTTGTCTTTTTTATTTTCTTTTTTGTCTTTTTTTTTTTTTTTCTTTAAATACTTACAGAAAGCATCCAGGCTTCAGTGCGTGAGTTATAATACACAGAAGAGCTCTTTCACTCAGTAGTTCATTCACTCTTTGCTGCTTCCTTCTAGACAAGCTTGGACAATCTGCCTTATTTCCCACCCATCTCTCTCTCCCCCACACTGCTGAACACACCAAGCTTCCCTACCCCATCCCATCCTATCCCAGCATTTTTTTGGCCAGGATATCCATGCCAACACTCCCCTCTCTTCTGCTTCTAGGGACTCATTCTCCTCTCACACCAGTGCAATGTGGAGTTACTCCAGCGAGGTCAACGGAGACAGAGACACCAGTGAAAAGGAGGAAAATGAGGCCCATGGTTTAAATATAACAATAATAATAATAATAATAATAATAATAATAATAATGCACATAAATTGTGGCCCATCCTTTAATTAAGAACAGATTAAAAAAAAAAAAAAAGAAAGAATGGAGCCAGAAATAATAATTCAGACCCCAAAGTTCCTGTTTTGAGCAGGTTTGGATCTGGCTTTACTTTGAAGGGGAAGAGCTATTCTAGAACACACAAAAATGTAACAGTGAGTTTGCACATATGTGTGAGAGAGAGAGACAAAGGGAAAAAGAGAATTTAACATAATACCACATTGAAACCATAAGAAGGTCCTTCTGAAGGGCTTTACAATAAATAAATGTTCAATATTTATATATATATATATATATATTTATGTGTCAAGGTGTGCATATATATTTATATATACACACTGAATAATAGGTTTCTAGGCGATTTATTTTTTAAACCATTAGATAAACTGCTCAGGGGTGACTTTCCCAAAAGCTGTGAGACCTTCCTGGTGCTTTGCTGGGGTGGAAGGTGGGAATTCCACATGTGGATTCCACCTTCACTCCTCCAGCATTATCCCAACCTCCAGAATTGTACAGCAAATAAGGAAACACCAAAAAAGAGACATTTTGCCTCACTCTGCAGGACCATGGTGCTATTAAACAGTAACACCCTGTCCCTCCCCCTGCCCCCTCCTCAAGATTTGATGCCAACAAGCCAGGCTTGGACTGCAGGTATTTGTTACTAAGAAAACCCCAAATCTATCTTTTCTCTTCCCAGTAGATGCATATGAACAGCTTAAATATTAGTGGCTACAATTGGGGGGGGGGAATTAAATAAGGAAAAAAATACTTTGAAAAATAACAGTTCATCTTGGGAAATTGCTCTCTTTTTTTTTTACTAATTTTTACTAATGCTTGAGAATCTCCTTTTTGAACGCCAGATCAATGGCTTATAGAAACTCAGTGGAAATTGCTACTACTGGACAATCAAAAATTGCTACCAAAAATCAAACAAAACACCCTCTGCTCCCCATTTTTTCCTTAGAAATCTTCATTCAGGCATTTGCTAGCTGCCTCCAATCCACTTTTATATGAAGAATATTGGCACGCCAAGTCCTGGATTGTAAATCTCCTCTTCCAAACAAAAAATAAATGCTGGACGTTGTCATGTGTTTCACAGCACTGGAGTGATCAACCCCTGCAGTCAAATTTCTGGCTTCTCTCAGGTTGTCTCTGTGTTTACTGGTTATTCCAAATCCATGAGTTTGTTAGGATTTAGCAGGTGTGTTTTTAAAGTACAGTTCTCGATCTAGTGGTTTAAAAAAAAAAAAACCAAAATCATCTTAAGGTCATAGGGTTTACATACAGCTTGTGTCATGTACCACTGCCATGGTTTAGAGTAAATGGAATGATGACCTAGGAAAGAAAAGTCAGCTCCTCCAGAGGTCTGATCCAGGCCAAAACGGCTGCTCCACGAGGCAAGACAGCCCTGGGTTCCAAGAGGCACTCGGATTCCTCTTGTCCTACTCAAGAGAAACACATCTAAATTCAACTCAACGAGTTCCAGTTGGGATTTCTGAAGCAGTTACCACAGGTTGACCTCCATCAGCAAGAGGTGGGAAGAGGAGAGAAAAATAAATCATGCGCGGAGTGAAAATGAAACAAAAGTATCTAGTGGTTTAAAAAAAAAAAAAATTCAATTTAAGACAGCGATAGTGCTAAAGAGCCTGCATTTGGGTGAATTGTTTTAAATAAAGAAGGGGATTGGACTGAAGGGTACAGGCACATCTGGTGTTCTGCTGTCTTCCCAACCTCTTTCTTGGATCTATTTCTGTCTGCAGCGTGGTGGACCCAACGTTTCTGAGCTGTACTGGTGATGATGCACATGGACACGGAGCTGTCATTAAAGAGCTGATGCTCCCAGTGGGTCTCTTTGTCAGAGCCTGGTTTGCTCCATGTGCAGAAACTCCACTGGAAGAACCCATCATTCCCTACAAATCCCTCTCCAGTTTTAGGAGAAATAAATGTCCGCTTCCGGCATCACCGCACTCAAAACGGAAAGATCTTTTGTATCTGCTCAGCTCTCTAAGCAGTTGGGTGAGCTCCAGGAATAAAGAAGTATAGGATATTCATGCCAAAGGGAATCTCTAAGCCCAGGAGTTCATGGAGGATGGCTGAAACAACGTTCCAAGGAGAAATGATCCGTCAAACTACGTAGACGACGAAGGTGAAGGTCAACTGGCGTCTAACCCCAGTGTGACAGGCACTTATTTCCACATGGTTGGACCTCATGAAAATTCAGTCTACATGATAAACAAAACAAAAAAAAAAAACAAAAACAAAAAAACCCCAAAACAAAACAGCAACACAGCTGGGTCACCTGTACCCTACAAAGTGCTTATGTCTCAACATAGCTTCCAGATGCCAGAAGGTCAATCAAACCCTGTTTGTCTCCATAGGCAGTTCTCCAAGCTGGCCCAAGTGCAGCAGAAGCCGCAGGTCGTGTCAGTCCTTGCAGGTGTAAACCTCCTCCCTCTGGGTGCACTGCTTGCACTCCACGTAGCAGCACCAACGCACCTGGCACTGGCACGGGCGCGTCACCACCCGGCTCTGTGTGTTGTGGCCCCGGCCGCAGCAGATGCTGTCGCAGTTCTTGTCCTTGTAACACTTCCGTCCCGAGGTGCCGGGGGAGTAGCGACTCATCAGGCAGAAGCTCGGGGAGTCGTCAATGTAGACGAGATCCGTAGTCCTTGGGATTTGATCGCTGTGGCCGGGGATGGATTTTTTAGGGGGGGAAATGTCGCCTTCCCCCGTGGCCTCGTTGGTGGTGCTGCCCACCTTGAGCGAGGTCTCGTACTTCTGCTTCAGCTGCTTGCCGATCTCGTGGAAGGGGGAGAGCTGCCGCCAGCACGTCCGGACGGTGCAGGAGCCGGACACGCCGTGGCATTTGCAGGTGGTCTCCACGCCGGCTTTGATGACCTGCAGACACACACACGGCCCCAAAGAGAATCAGTCATCAAAGCATCAAGTAAAACATGATATTTTGTAGAAGATGCTTCAGGGACACAAAGTTGATGACAATGCATCTGTTGGAATCAGACAGAAAACGCATCCTACAAGAAATATTTCAAAAATATCTCAGTTCCCAGAGTATGACATTCACCTGCAAAAAACTTTGCTCAATTCACTAATTAAAGATACTGGAAAGGTGCACAAACATTGACCAGTGCTGCAACTCATTGTGTAGATAGAGATCTGAAATTGTGATACAACTAAGAGATTAATACATATTTTAACACCTATTTATCTTTGTCAATAATAAGTAGGTAAGATATAAAAGTGGAAGAAGTGGAAAGAGGTGGGTTGGCACATGCTCCAGAACAGAAATGTGGATGATAGGAACCTTCTCCATACCACAGGACCCCAAACCCAAGTACAAGAAGAAGCAACCTTAGTTTAGCACCATGAACTGATGGCTAAGCAAAGGATCCCATCCTTTTCAAATCAGTCACAATAAAGAAGTTTCACGGCACAAAGCCACATCCATCTACTTAGAAACAGCACTGGAATGTTCCAGCTCGCCTTCTCCAGAGAGAGATTTACACCTGGGGTACCTCCATGGGCAACACATGAGCAGAGATGTTATTTGGACAGCCACAGATACCCCACATTTTGCCCACAGATTATAAACACAAATTTGTATTTCTAATTCTCCCACCCTGCCCCTTCCCCAGAATTAGGTTCTGTTGATTTTAAATGGGTAAGGTACAACCACCCCTTAAAACAGCAGGTAAGAGCAGAGTTTGTTTGACAGAGCTGGGTCCTGACAAGGTACCAAAGTACTGTTAACAGTGCCCTTCCTTTGGGCATCTACGGTACCTAAAAAAGAAGAAAACAACCTCCCCCCGTGCCCATGATGGCATCTGGCTCTGCTGTGGCCTCCTGACAGCAGAGGACTGGCTGCAGTCCATTTCCTGACCATCCGGTTCTTAATTATTTGGCTGCACAAATCCTGCTGAGCCCCATGTGCAACCGTGCAATAGGTCATGGACTCGGAATTGGGGCCTGGCCCAATTGTGATATTCCAGAAACATTTTTAGAAAGACAATATGCATAATGCAGCCTTCAGCAGAGCCCGTCCAATGGTCACACTTCATTCCTGTGACAGCCAAAGACCTTTGCAAGTGCAATCCAATAATACACAGTAGCATTCAGAGCGGTGACGGGTTACAGGGGGAGATGTGTTGCTGGTTATAGCGCTCAGCTGGGATGGCTTGGGTAAGGGCTGTCACGCTTTGTGTGCCAAAGTGTCTCGCCAAGTCCACAAGAAATCCCACAATGTCAGACAAGAGCGTGCAGAACACATTTCAGCACTGAGGGGGAGGGGGGAAAACCCCAACCCTCACCCGTCCCCTCCCTCGTGTAAAGTCCCGTTTCACTGCTTGTCCAGAAGTGAGAGCTGAGTTCATGTGAAACAAAGCTCCTGCACCTGATTTCACGCCCACACCATCAGCAAAGCGGGCAGAAATTGCTGGGATACTTGGGAAAGGGCTGCACACTGCAGTCATTCATCACTTCAGGCTTTCCGCAACCTTTCCTCCTCCCCCAGCACATTTGCATCTGCTCCACCTGGAAAAGGAGACAACCCCCATTGCCCAGGAGTTGGGAAAGCAAGAAACCAACGGGAACTGGCTCAGCTTGTAGTCTTGCTCCTGGGCTTGGAGCTGATTGAACAAGACAGGGTCATGAAACTCAGGAAGGGAACCTGGAGTCGGGGCTGTTCCTGTCAGGAGCCACCTCTCTGGAGCTCTGTGGGAGTGCTGACGTTGCAGGAGCGCTGCAGCCAAGGCGTCCACGTGGGGCTGGTGGACAGAGCCCAACACGTGTTGGAAAACCTGATCCTGATGGATTGGCAGCTGGCTGATGGCACAGGACCTTCAGTCAGGTGTAAGCATGTAGGTTTAGGCACTTGAATCACATCAGCCAGCCAGGGTTGACCTCACCGAGGCAAACATTCGAGTTTAAACACCTCGGTCTGAGAAACACCTCAGAACTCTCATCGCAGTCAGGGCAGCCAAAGCAGGGCAGGACCCTGCAGTGAGGCAAACACCTGCTCCACTGAACAGCTCTCCAGGCTCCCACTGACAGCTGAGCACATCTCTATCACCAGCAGGAGCCTAGGGACCCAGCCCACACAGAGGCACCTCAGTTCAGGGGATTATGTGAGCAGAATCCCACCCTCTGGGCCAAACTCAGGTGTTTAAATATCTCCACCTAGCACTAACTGAGGTGCTTTAAAACATTCTCTTCACACCAGCTGTCCCTCCAGCAGCATAAAGGTCCCTCAAGGGGTACTAATAAGTGCATTTGGGTAGATTAATTCTCTTCTCCTCATCTGGGCTCAAACAAAGTTCCACATGAATCCCAGTCTGGATTTTCCTGACTCACTTCTAGCTCCTTGTAAAGCAGGGACTGGGACAGCTCTGGTGGACCAAAGCATGAAAGGTTTCCATTGTCCCTGTCCCCAAGAATGCAGCAGTTCATGAAATCCAGCGTGTGGATTTTCCTGTGGCTGCCGTGCAAGCGCGGTGCATCCCAACCGCCCGTAAAGCTTCTCCTGGAAGGACCGGGAAGGGCTCAAGAATGTTATGAGGCAGCAAGAGTGAAAATCCTAGAAAAATTCCCTGCCCAGGCAGCCTCCCCTGCTGCTGTCAGTCACGCTGCAGCTCCTCGAGGCGCTGCGTGATGGGGAACTGCTGCCTGCAGCCCCAGCCACCCACGAGCCAAAGTGAATCTTGGCAAAGCCCTTCTGGTTCCCGTCCCGCTCCCCAGCTTCCACAACGACCTTTCCTCCTCTTGGTGCAAGCTCCTGTCAGAGACACTTAAATCCACCTCATTTCTTCAGGAAGCAGAGCAAGACTGATCCAAGTCAGCAGGTTGCTTGGAGAAAGCTTTGCTGGCTGGATCCTAGGACAAATGTCTGGATCATGCTTTCAAACCTGAAGGTCTTCTATCCTTCTTGCAGGACAGAAAAACACTATTTTTATTCCCAAAAACCTCTTGGTTAGATGAGGAAGAATAAGGTTTCAAGAGCTGTAGCAGCTCCTGATTTCTTTTCAAGGCTCATCACAGTTCAGAGCCTGATTTACCTCCCCCCTACACAGACCTGAACCTGTTCTGAACTCACCACTGAATAACCACTTCATCCACACCAAGGATGTGGCCACCTGCACCTTTGTCACAGATGTGAAGCAGAATGTCTCAGCTTCCATCCAAGGCACAAAATATTTAATGCTTCCCATGGCCCCAACTCCACAGATACCAGATCTCAGCAGGGTTGTAGTTACTCAGGAGTAGCAGCAACAAGGAGCATCCTTTTTGTACTGCGTGCTGTAGAGAGCTCCTACCATGAAAACAAAGCCAAACAAAGACAAGTGGTGGGTCAGGGGTGGCATCACACATGGGAATTCTGTCCTCCCACTCTCCTCTGAACAACCACCTCGTTTGGCAGTATCAAACAGAACAGTTTGGGAGGAAAATAAGGATTTTTAGCTTGACTTAGGAACACAAATTCCCACTGACCTTGCCATGAGAACACCCAATACTGACAAACGCAGAATGAGGGAAACACAAAGCAAGACAGAACTGTTTTTCCTGGGGTTTTCCTGCTCAGAGGAAACCAGATAGCTCTGCTGGACTGTCTTCCCAACTGGCTTTACATGGGGAAAAGGGATCACAGCAGAGCATTGCTATGCAACATGTAATCCTTCCTCCCAACAATGGTGCGCCGCGAAGCTCAGACTGAGTGCCCCCGTCATGATCAGTCTCAGACATGCTGCAACACACAATTTCTCAGTGTTTTAGCTGAAACGCCGAGGACAGGATTCCCATTCATTCCCAGCTGGGTCACGGGGCTCTGGCAGTGGGGGTTTTTTTTTTTTTTTTTTTTTCAGACAACTCTTGTCTGGGCAGCAGCAGCCCAGGGCGGACACCCGGCCGTGGGAATTCCGCGCTCATTGCTCCGCTGTCGTCATGGCTGGGCTGCGGCTCCAGGGCTTCAAACCATTCGCTATGGTTTGGGGGAGAGGAGGCAGCAAACCCTCCTCGCAGGCAGCTCATCCAGGGAAAAACCTTGCCTGGCTTTGGGAAGGGCTTTGGGATGCTTCCCCACAAATCCAATCCCCTCCGTCCCCCCGTACACGGAGCCCTCTCCAATTTAAATAGGCTTAGTCATTCTCTCAGCTCAAGTATTAACGTTTGTTTGGACAGCAGCCATGGTCCCCACACACAACCAGTGGACCAAACTTGTCCCTTCACACTGGCTAATGCCTCTGGTTGAACTATAAAAGTTTCACAGATTGTTAGAAGTTGTCCTTTCTTTTTTCTTCTACCTTGTTAAAAAAACCCTTCCTTTCAGCCTGTTCTCAACCTGCTTTTTCAGAACAGTTTTCCCCTCCCACCACCCTTCCCTCTTTAAAAAATGGGAACATTCATATTTCAGTGACATAGGTATTAAAACACAAACATTTAAGCATAGAACAACATAACCCTACTTAAAACTGAGAACTTCAGAAGTATTTTCCCCATGCTCAGTATTCCTAGCATGCTTCCCATGCTAAAAAAGCTCCACATAAACAACCAACTGCTATCACTTATGGGACACAGCAAGCAAATTTTTTTTCCAGAGTATTGATTTCCAGGCCTAAGAAAGGCTTTGGCTGAGCCATTCTCAGCCTGAAAGAAGAGGAAAATCCAGAGAGCACGCCTGGGCATTCCTACCTGTCATAACCTGCAGCAATTAATACCAGTGGTGGCCCTGAAAACTGATCTGTACATTAAGAGCTCTTCTCAGGCTGTTATTTGCTGGGTTTGATTTGTACCTCGGTAAACATGTGATGCCCCATTTCTCACTGCAAACACATCCCTAAAAAACAGTCAAGAAGGATGCTTTATGTCTTTTGGGGTTTTTTGCATGCACCAAGTGGATTAAGCTCCAAAATAGCAATTATTACACATCATGAGGGTGCAGCAAAGCCTGGAGTTGGACTGGAACTGTGTTAATGAGCAGGAACTGTGTGAGACTGGATGGTCAGTGCTTGTAAACACTGTCTCTGCAACAGGAGAGTTGTGCCTCCCTCCGCCTGTGTGTGACCTTTAGTGAGTCACTTAATCTTTCTGGGTCTCAATTTCCCCCCTCTGCCCAACAGAGCTCCAGAAATGAAGAGGGTGGCATGCTCTGATAACGTGTTATGTGATAGCTCATGAAGTTCCTCAGACAGATGATAGCTGGGCAAACATCTCCCTGATATGGAGAGTGTATCTCCAGCCCTCCAGAGAGATCCCTGCCAGCGCTGCCTGGGGGGGAAAAGCCATTCCTCAGATGGAATTCCAAAATAAGCAAGTCAACAGCAAGGGAAAGTCCAGGCACCTCCCACTATCCTCTCCAGAGCATCCCAGATGGTTCCAGGTGTAGCTGTCTCAGGGTGGGTCGGGACTTGAAGCCTACAAGGGTGACAAGGACCACGACAGGGGCTTGGGACAAGGCGACCTTTAGGGTCCCTTCCAACCCAAGCCATTCCAGGATTGTGTGATCCTTCAGAAACACTTGCTCTGCACAGAGCAAAGCATCTTGTGCAAAAAACAATGAAGCCTCATGAAAGGAACCAGTTTCAAAGCAGGAAACTGCTGGAAAAGAGATCTTTTCTTCTTCTTCATCTCTACCTCCCCATAATTTTGTATTAAACACTCAAGATAACTGTGGTTATACACGGACTTCAGGCAAAGGTTTGTGGAAGGATGAAGGAAAAAGGCAGTGAGAACATGATAATTTTTTTCCTAGGGTAACAGCAGCCCCTTTTAATTGTGCCCCTTGGATGTGTAAGACATGCTTGACCAGACATACCTCTGGAAGAGGTCAGCACTCCTGGGATTAAGAAACTTAGCAACGCTCCAGAGAGGGAGTTGGAAAGTCATGTTTAATGATACTTGGCTGAGAAACTGGGCAAATTTAATTAAAACATCACTTACTCAAGCCCAGTGGAACTAATTGAGTGCTCTAATATTCCGCCTTTTCATTAATGGGTTACAAAAGAGGGCTGCACTTGTGTGTACAAGGGGGAAAAGGGGGGAGGATGGAGAGAAGATGAGAGCTTTAGCAAGGCTGCCTGGGCTTCATTTAATATAACTCAGAAACTTCATTGCTGGCAATGGAGCTTTAATGCAGTTGACTTCTCCCCCCAGAACACCCTCTCCACCCAAGACCCCTCGGAAAGAATGGCTGAATGAGGGAGAGTAGATCTGGCAAAGGAAGGGAAATTGCTTTTTTAATAAGTGGTCTATTCAGAGCTCCTGCTTTTCAATAAAGAGAAGGCTGGAGAAGTCCTGGTCTAATTACCTCATCCTCACACTAGACAAGCTCACCCTTTCATTAACCACTGAGGTCATATCATATAACTTGGTGAGCCACCACGGGCACAACATGTTCAGTGATTATTTCACTGGTGGCAGCAAAATTACAAGCAGCCCATCAAGGTTGTAAAAAAGCAGAAGAAAAATCATAATTAAATGAGAACGTCTACCAAGAGACACTAAAACTAGGCGGGATAGGATCATGTCACCCTCACAGAAATACAGGGATTGTTTGCTGGTGTGACACCATGGAGAAACTGGTGTGGTGACCAGGAGGGGAGAGGGTTGCTTGCCAAATTAGTCAGTCCAGCACAGGTCCTTTTTTTGCCGGGTCTCAAGGGACTATTTGTATGTTTTGCCATGGTTGGGAGTAATTAGATGGGAGAAATGACACGTAAAGAATCAGTGACAGACCACCAAGCTTGTGCTGTATCAGTCATAGAGACTTCTCCACTCCCTCAGTGAACACACACATCCACACACTGCAAGAACTCCAGCTCCAAACTGCTCTGCTTCAAAATGGCACAAATCAAGGCTGTCTGCACCTCTGATCCACCCCAAATCAAGCCCAGATGAGTTATTGTTCCAATAACCACGCTAGGTTAGTCCAAAGTGGTTTCAGACTGCTGCAGTCACTGGGTGAGCAAACCCTGCTTGATAGTGGCAAAGTCTTTATGGCAGGAGTTGGTTGGTGAGCAGCTTCTTTGAAGGCACAGAGAATGTGCTGAGAATCATCTTTAACTCACTACCTTCCTCAAGGAAAATATCCACAAACTCAGCAAGGAATGCAGTGGTGCTCTCAGCCTCCATCCTCTCATCCCTGCACTTGCAGTGGGAACAGGAGGAAGAACAGAGATCAAACCTGGTATTAATCCACACCTGAGAGCAAGCAGTGGCAAAAACAATTCATCCACCACATCAAGAGGGTCAAACTGGCTTCAATATTCTGGAATCTGAAACAAGCACTGCAAGTTTGACTTTGCAGTCACAAAGCCAGCCTGGGTCCTCATCTCTGATCATCATCTTAGTGACACCAAATTGTGCCAGGGGTTTAGGACCATACAGATGTGTTCTCCTGACCTTCTACCACCACCCTCCTGAAAGCTTCCTCCTCAACATTCCCTCCTCCTCTGCCTGGCTCCATGGTGGTGCTGTGAGCCTGCTGGGCTGCTTGGCTTGGCTTCCAACCATGCCATGGCCCAATGAATTATTATAGCCAGCAGCAAAACAGAGAAATCATTTCAACTGCTGCTGCAAACAGGCAAAGGAAAGCTGTCACACAGCAATCCCAACTCGACAGGGACGTTGTGGGTGGACAAAAATAGGAGCAGTGGATCACTGACCTGCAGCAGAGGTCTGTGACTTGGGTTGCCAGGAGGGCTCTGGGTGTCTGGACAACCGTCACAACTGTTACTCAGCTGTTCAGCTGCAGATACCACACTGAGAAACCACTGCCAGTGGCCACAGTCCCACTGTGCCAAGGGGAGTGGAGGCAGAGGATGCTGGAGAGTCCTGCATCTTCCCCTGGGAGCTTACTCGCAAGGATCAGGACAGAGAAGGGAAGGTTCAACCTCTGCAGCTCATCCTTGGGAGTTTATTTAGCTCAGAATCATGCAGGGTAGAGCACAGATGATACTTAAGGACACAAAATCCTAAATACAAGAGTGGCCTCAGCCATATGGACATCCCAATTGCAGCTCCTGGGATTGGGAACGCTGGGAGTGGGGAGCTTTTTAGCCCTGCCACTGTTGGTGGATATTCCTGGAGCTACAAGGACTTGCCAGTGGCAGCCATAGTCCCATCCTTGGAGGTTTTGATGAGACTGTGTTGTGTGACTCTGGAATGAGAGGAGAGCCAGGACATCTCACAGAAACATCCAGCATGGAATCACAGCTCCATGGGCCTCCTTTCTCCCCTGCCATCCCATCTGCTACACACTCAACTCCAAAAGATGGGACAGAGCAACACAAGGGTTGAGACAAGTCCCATCATCCTGCAAAGCCTGTTTGACACGTCAAAGAGCTGCCACAGGAGTTCAGAGACACTGAGCCCTTTAATCCAGAGCAGGAAAGCTGTCAGCCAAAACCAGACACCAGCTAAATCCAGGATATTTCTAATCCTGATCTCAGCGCTGTCTAGGAGCATCTGGTAGTGGGGAGAGGGGGAGACACTTTGCTGGCCAGCCCTGGCTGGTGGCATTCCCCGATGCCCCAATTCCGTCGCGAGGAATGACATTTTATACATAGACACAGCAACAACTGAGCTGGGGTGGCCATTCCTAGAATGCACAACTGGCTGGGCTGCATTTGCCTGGGAAACTGGAGACCCAGGTCCCCCATCCCAGCCCCAAGCCTGCATCCAATCACACAGACAATAACAAGGCTCGAGGGCTATTTCTGGCCTTGCAGTATGTCCCCCTCGGAGGTTGGTGCAATGAAACACTGATCCTAAGCACCTGTGCTGGCCAATCTGAGGGATTTTCGTGTTGGAGCAACTCTAGGCTAGGTACAGCCAAGCATTTTATGGGAGAAGGTGGAAAGCCTCTTCCTTTTCCCCTTGCTGGGATGACCCAGCACTTGCAGACACTTTGTTCTTTACATCTGTCACGGAAAATGCTGAGCTGGAAAGGGACCCACAGGGATCATCGAGTCCAAATCCTGGCCCTGCATGGGACAAACCCAAAAATCACACCATGTGCCCTGGAGCATTGTCCAAATGCTTCCTGAGTTCTGGCAGTCCTGCAGGGAGGCCCCTAGGCAGCCTCAGAGGAGGTGAAAAGAGCAGGAAGAGAGGATAAAGACGGGAAAAGAAAAAAGGGACTCTACAACCAAGCATCATCTACCGCTCTAGGTGACATAGAAGGTTTCTGTGCTCTAGGTGACACAGAAGGTTCCTGCCAGAAGACAAAACTGAAGGGACTATTAGGTCTGAGGTCAGGCAGAAATTAATCTCTCCACCCTGGTTCCCTGCCAGCTGTTCCTCCAGCCAGTTTTAAAGAAACCTGGCCAAGGAGATGCTACACTGTCCATGCTCTACTGAACTGCTGCAAGAGAAGCGTCCCTCAAGGACATGTTGGGGCAGCATAAAACCCTTCCTCCATATTCTACCTCATGTAAGCCTTTCCATCTCTTTGTGGTGTGAAACCCTCTCCTCCCCGTGGGAAACCAGCATCTTTGTCTCCACCTTGTATTTCCTAAACCTGGCCAGTCCCATTTCTTTCGCTCTGGTCTCTCTTTGATGGTTCTGCACAGTAAAAACCAGGTCATAATCCCACAGCTCAGCCTTCTCCCCTCCAGAAGGAGCACCACTCCATCCATTTCACATCCACCACTCCTATTCCACACCCAAGAACAGCACCATTCCCCCAAAACCCCACAGCAACCTGACCCCCACCACCCCGCGGCGCCTTCAACGCACCTTCATGCCCACCAGGTTGTTGTGGAAGTCCACCCTGGCTCGCAGGTCCTTGTTGGGCTTCCTCCCCAGGAACTCCTTGACGAACTTGTTGCTGTACTTGAGGTTGTCCCCACAGCCTCCCCATTGCCAGGCCTCCCTGTTCTCCAGGTCGGGGGCCTCGTCGCAGGTGCAGCGCTCCATGCGCCCCGCGCTGCACGCCTTGGCCATGGCGTGGGTCAGCCCCGCCGAGGAGATGGCGTACAGGAAGGCTGTCTCCTTGAAACCTGCAGGGACAGCAGGGGACAGGCTCTAATGGCAGCTTAAAGAAAGGAAAAACACAAAGGAAATGGAGGTAAAGCCGATCGGGAGAAGAGCGTGAGTTGCATCACGGAGTAAGAGAGTGGTAAGGTTGGGAGGTGTGGGAATTCACAAAAGGGTTTTGGGAAAGCTGCAAAAGGCAGGCCCCAGAGGCAGTAGAACTGTGATCAGAGCTAAGCAGCAGACATGAGATTGGTCAGCAGAAAAATTATTAAAACTGTAGAAAAGCAAGGACAAATAGAACAATGGTCTGTGTATTAACGCTTGTCTAGAATAACTCTCTAAGCTGCAGAAAAGTTTATCTAGGGAGATATTAGGAAGTTTGAAGCTTAATAATGGAGCTCTGTGCATTGTGTTTTAAGGCTTACAAGCAGGTATTGGATTTGAAATAAGCAAGCATTGTTTTAACCAAAGGTACATGTGCTTGTAGTGGTTGGATAGAACTACTGTCAATGTGCTTTTGCTTTGTGTGATTGGTCAAAAAACTTATAAAGTGAGTTGTAACATGAAGTTCTTTGTCTGCTGCCTGGGATGTGAGCTGGTGGCATCTTCCCATTGTCATAACCATGGACTGAGACTGATGCTGGAAAATAAAACAGCTCAAGGCAGTTCCACAGCAGCCCCGTCTGCGTTCGTGATTTGTACAGAGACCCCAGCTGGTGACAGAAGGGACCCTGGTGGGGCAGCTGGTGGCAGCTCCCTGCTCCAGCAGGGCCATCCCACAGCACAGGGCTCAGTCCAGACTGCTCTGGAATATCCCCAGTGAGGGAGACTCCACACCAGTGCTCAGTCACTGCCCAGGGAAGAAGTTCTTCCTCAAGTTCAGGTAGAATTTCCTGGGCACCAGTTCCTGCCTGTTCCCCCAGTGGCACTGCTGGGCACCTCTGGGAAAAGCCTGGGCTGTGCCCTCCTGACACCCTCACAGCATGGCAAGCTCTACTTGCATCACTGATGGTGAAGAGGGCACAGGGGAGGGCAAGGAATGATGGACAGAGGTGGCACAAGGATTCAGGAATGCATATGGAATCTGGCCAGCTCGGTGCCTGTCACTCTGTGTCACTCACAGTCTCTGCCTGAAAATGGGAAAGAGTTGAGCAAGAGTTGTTCCATCCCTGGAAGTGTCCAAGACCAGGCTGGGCAGGGCTTGGAGCAACCTGCTCCACTGGAATATGTCCCTGCCCATGGCAGAGGGTGGAACTGGATGAGCTTTAAGGTCCCCTCAAAGCCAAAGCTTTGACTCCATGAAGAGTTGGACAGGACATGGAGGTACCACTGCTGCTACCGAGGGGACACCAAACTGCAGGAACCCAGCACAGGCTTCCAATCCTCCTCACTCTTCCCTCTCCTCCTGAATCAAATCACTGGGTCCTACTCCAATCTGGCAGAATTGCTGACAGATGACACCTGAGGGCTGGGAAGCAGGAGATGTGTCACCCAACACAGCACCTCACTCAAAAAAACCCAGTTTACACTTCAAACCTTCCATGCAGAGCCTTTCTCTACACCCCCACACTCACCTGCAGGGATGTGACAGCATCCACACCCCCAGGAGGCAAATGACACCCAGAGGGACCCACGGTTTCAATCCAAATTATAAAAGCCAGAAATAAAAAGCAAACATGGCAGTATTTATAGCTGCCCATTCCCCAGCTATGGAAGCTGTAAACGACTGCATATTTGAGATGCAATTCCAGAACAGCTTTGGATGGGACTCAAGAAATCCCCCACTCAAAAATAACACAAGTGGATGGTGACAGTAGTGGATATATCTGTGAGCTGGTGTGTCAACCAAGGACATGCAGAGACACTGCCAGGTCATTTTTGGAACTGTTCCTTGGGAGGTTCATGACGCTCCAAGCAAACTCATGTGGCCATTCCCAGAGTCTGCCTTCCCAAAACACTCCCAGGAGCAGGAAGACCGATGAAAACCCACCCCAGGAGACTGAGGCTTGGTCCACCCAAGGGTTCTGAGGTTCTACTTCCTCCCAGATTGTGGTAGGAATTATCCAATCATTCTACTGCTCACCTGGAAAAGGAGAACAGGAACCTTTTCCTCACTAGAAATGACACTAAAATAATAAAAAGGTTCAACTCTACACTCACTGAGGACACTGCAAAGAGTGGTGAGAGTTAAAATAACAAATTTTGTTATTTTAATATTCTGACAGCCCAGAAACACCTTCAGCACTGCAAACACTCCATTGGAAGTACTGAGAGAATTCTTAATTCACACAACAAAAACTCATGGGTACCCAGACAATTCCTCTGGGTAGAAAATGCCTTCTAAGCATCTCTCATCCTTTGTAAACTATTTTTTTTCCTAGGTTACACCCCAGGTCAGACTGCCCACATGTCTGTCAGAGGGATACCACTACCAAAGACAGATGTTCCCAAGCCTCTGTGCTCCTGGATTGGAGAATTCTTGCCACAGCTACACAGAATGAAGAACACCAATGTCAAACAGAGAATCCTCAATAGGATGGGTGTGCAAACCCTGCCCTGGAGCTCTGAGCCTGTGGTTTGGGTTGGAAGGGACCCCGAGATCCATCCTGTCCTGGGCAGGGACACCTCCCACTATGCCAGGTCACTCCAAACCCCATCCAAGCTGGCCTTGCACACTCAACTCCCAGCCATCAGCCTTCTAAGCATCTTTCATGCTTTGTAAATGATGCTTTTTCACTAAAATCCTTTGGTTTTTCTAGGTTACACCTCAGGTCAGACTGCCCACATGCCTGCCAGAGGGATGCCACTACCAAAGAGAGCTGTGCTCCTGGATTGGAGAATTTTCACCACAGCTACAAAGAATGAAGAGGCACCAGTGCTAAACAGAGAATCTTCAGTGGGATGGGGTGTGCAAACCCTTGGAGGTCTGAGCCTGCAATCATGCATGGTTTGGGTTGGAAGGGACCCTGAGATCCATCCTGTCCTGGACAGGGACACCTTCCACCATGCCAGGCCACCCAAACCCCATCCAAGCAGGCCTTGCACACTTGACTCCCAGCCATCAGCCCTCTAAGCATCTTTCATTCTTTGCAAATGATGATTTTTCACTAAAATCCTTTGTTTTTTCTAAGTTACACCCCAGGTCAGACTGCCCACATGCCTGCCAGAGGGATGCCACTACCAAAGAGAGCTGAGCTCCTGGATTGGAGAATTCTTGCCACAGATAAACACAATGAAGAGGCACCAGTGTCAGAGAATCCTCATTGGGATGGGGTGTGCAAATTCTCCAAACAGAGAATCCTCAATGGGATGGGGTGTGCAAACCCTTGGAGGTCTGAGCCTGCAATCATGGTTTGGTTTGGAAGGGACCCTGAGATCCATCCTGTCCTGGGCAGGGACACCTTCCACCATGCCAGGTCACTCCAAATCCCATCCAAGCTGGCCTTGCACACTCAGCTCCCAGCCACCAGCCTGAATTGCTGAATTGGGCAGCCCAGCTCTCCACCCTGCTGAATCCAGAGCAGTTGTGGAATCCCAGCAGAAAGTCAGCGCCGTGCAACCACAACGCATTCCAGACCTGACAGAAAGCCAGCAGGAGCAGCTCATCTGCCAGCTTCTCCCTTTCCAGCAGCTTTGTCTCCACTCCTCCCCTTCTCCACCACTGAGAGCTTCCCAAATTCCCTGTGCCCATCAGCACGGGGATCATCTCACAGCTCCCAACGAGCTCCATGTGACATTTGGCTCTGGCCAGATTTTAAAGCCATCTCCACCACGCACTATTTGATTGCACCGAGATATTTTGTAACAAGATAATGAGCTTTAAATCAATGCAGGCATTCTAAGCCCCAGTGCATTGACAGTCTGCCGGGCCTGGCTATCCAGTTTCAGCCATTTCCAAAATTGTGCACGAGGATCCAAAGAGGATAACGAGTCCCTTAAACAATCCCCTGTTATTTTAAGAAACGGGGGCTGCATCAGCCCAAGCTGCAAACCAGCAGCCAGGGCTGGTCTGGTGACCAAAGTGTAAAAAAGTTTCTCCTTTTAAATGAAAAAAGTGGGCTTTTTTCCCCTTTTTTTCCTTTCTCCCTGGAGGAGGAGGAAGAGAAACAAGTCCTCGGTGATGGATTTGGAAAGCTGTGTCCTAGTGGGTGATACATGCCAGCCTTTGCCCTGGGGTACCACTTGCTGCAATGATGAGCCAGGAACCAGCAGCTCCTGCAGAGGAGGAGGAGGAGGAGGAGGAAGATTTACAGAGCACTGTGTTACTGCTCAGGAACAGCACCTGAAGGATTTACAGCAGCGGGGCAGGGCAGAGATGCTGCAGGGATATAAACCACGGCAGAATGAGACAGCAGCAGAGCCCTGCAGCCCTCAGAGCTCTCATTTATCACCCAGATCCCTGACAAGGGCTGAGATGGGGGGGTCTCGGTGGGGTTTTAACTCCAGGCTGCCCTGCCCAGGGGACAGGCAGGTCTGAAGGAACGAGCTGTGGCCTCCAGGTGTCAGCATGAGAAAGTGCTTGGCTTCCCCAAGGCACCACTAATCCAGGGACTCCTCTGGCATGCAGGGATATTTTTAAATGTCTTGCAGCTCTGGCCCGGACCTCTTGGGTTTCATAAGGACTTTCCTTGTTTCCACCAGTCAGTGACAGTGCATTAGTTAAGCCCCGGTGCTTCTGAATTACTCCTCCTCACTAATTAGCCCTGCAAACCTCTGCTCTTATCTTTAAAGCCTTTCACACCCTGGCTTTTCCAGGTCCAGGCCCATGGCTGAGTGTGGGGTTTTCTGGAAGTCCCTAAAGCCCTGGAGCCCCTCGAATGCTGTCTGTAAAATGGTGCTGCAGTCTGGAAATAAGAACTGGATTTTACTGGGAGGGTGGAAGAAACTGGATTATATGTGGTGGTACAAAGAAAAGAGCTAAAAATACCACCTTCTCCTCCAATACTCCTAACTTCAGGCCATCTCCACCTGAGCTGCTGGGAAGAGGTGAATTAATTACCCACTGCTCACATCCATGGTAGTAACAGCACACAGCCATCTGCAGGTTTTGCCCTGTACTGTGACAGGGCTCCCCTTGCCCCCTCTAAGAGGACAGCACAGAACAGTCTGGTTTGCCTTATTTCCTTAAAAAAGGCGTTTTCTCAACTTCTTCCCTGAGAGACTGGCATGATAAATAGGAGAAATGAATAGGAGAAATGAACAGGAGAAATAATAAAGAAAGAGGGGACAGCTTTGAGGGGACAGCTCTGAGAGCTTCCCAACACTCTCCTCCAGCAGCAGCTCAGTTTCCAGCAGAAATGGGCAGAAAATGTCACTGCAGAGACCTGCACAAACACCTCCAGCCTCCGAGGGGAGCAGCCAGGGCCAGCAGTGGGAAGCAGAGAGGGCAAGCCCATAAATTAACCCCATTAACACATTCTCTGCCTGCCCTGCACTTCCAGGGATGAGCTCAGGCCTTGCACGGAGCTCTTGGTGGACCTCGGGGAAACACCACCAGCAAAGGATGGCCCAGATTGACCATGAGGGCAGGAGATGAGAGCAGAGACCCCTGAGAGCCCCCAGACTCACCTGTCCTGAGGAGGCCTCAGACACCCCCCAAACCCACCTCCCTTGAGGAGGCCCCCAAACCCACCTCCCTTGAGGAGGCCCCAGACTAATTTCTCTTGAGGAGACCCCCCAGACTCTCCTCCCTGGAGGAGATCCCCCAAACCCACCTCCCTTGAGGAGCCCTCCAGACCCCCCAGACTCTCCTCTCTTAGAAGCCCCCAGACTCCAGACTCCCAGACTCACCTCCCTTGAGGAGCCCCCAGACTCACCTCCCTTGAGAAGCCCTCCAGACCCCCCAGACTCAGCTCTCTTAGGAGCCCCCCAGACTCATTTCTTTGAGGAGCCTCTCAGACCCATCTCTCTTGAGGAGCCCTCAGACTCACCTCCCTTGAGGAGACACCCAAACTCATTTCTCTTGAGGAGCCCCCCCAGACCCCCCTCCCTTGAGGAGCCCCCTGACACCCCCCAGCCTCACCTCCATGAGGAGCCCCCAGACCCCCTCTCCTGAGGAGGCCCTAGACCCCCACTCATCTCCCTTGAGGAGGCCCCATGGACTCATTTCTCTTGAGGAGCCCCCCAGACTCATCTTTCTTGAGGAGCCCCCAGACCCCCCAGACTCACCTCCATGAGGAGTGCCCCAGACTCACCTCTCCTGAGGAGGCCTCTCCTCCAGACCTCTCTTCCAGAACCCTCCAGACTCACCTCCCTTCAGGAAGCCCCCCAGACTCATTTCTCTTGAGGAGACCCCCAGATTCACCTCCCTTGAGGAGCCCCCCAGACCCTCCTCTCTTGAGGAGGCCCCACAGACTCACTTCCCTTGAGGAGCCCCCAGACTCACCTCCCTTGAGGAGGCCCCAGACCCCCCAGACTCACCTCCCTTAAGGAGCCCCCCAGACTCACTTCCCTCGAGTTCCCCCAAACTCATCTCTCTTGAGGAGGCCCCAGACCCCCCAGTCTCACCTCACCTGAGGAGCCCCCAGACTCATTTCTCTTTAGGAGCCCCCTAAGGCCCCCCAGACCCACCTCTATTGAGGAGCCCCAAATCCCCAGACTCAAGTCTCTTGAGGAGGCCCCTGACTCACCTCCCTCGAGGAGCCCCCAGAGGCCTCCCAGGCTCCCCTCCCTGGAGGGGGCCCCCAATCCCCCAGACTCACCTCCCTTGAGGAACCTCTCAGACTCACTTCCCTTGAGGAGACTCCCCAGATTCATGTCCCTTGAGGAATCCCCAGACCCCCCAGACTCACCTCCTTTGAGGGGCCTGATGAAGCCAACCAGACTCACCTTCCTTGAGGAGGCCCCAGACCCCCCCCAGACTCACCTCCCTTGAGGAGGCCTCCAGCCCCCCAGTTCCCCAGACTCACCTCCCTTGAGGAGGCCTCCAGTCCCCCCAGTTCCCCAGACTCACCTCTCTTGAGGAGGCCCTCAGCCCCCCAGACCCTCCTCTCTTGAGGAGCCCTCCAGACTCCCCTCTCTCGAGGAGAAACCCCAGACTCCCCTCCTGAGGAGCCCCCCAATCCCCCAGACTCACCTCCCCTGAGGAGGCCCCAGACTCCCCTCTCCTGAGGAGGCCCCAGACTCACCTCCCCTGAGGAGCCCCCCAATCCCCCAGACTCACCTCCCCTGAGGAGGCCCCAGACCCCCCTCCCTTGAGGACCCCCTGAGGACCCCCAGTCCCCCCTCCCTCGAGGACCCCCCTGAGTGCCCCATGCCCACCTCTCTTGAGCAGGCTGGCGCGGTAGCGGCCCTCGAGGGTGCAGTTCCAGCGCTCGAAGCGGAACTGGTACTGGCACTCCAGGGCGCTCATGCTGATGGCCTCCATCAGCGTCTCGGCCACGCCGGGGTCGCGCCGGCACATCCGGCGCTGCTTCTTCTCCAGCTTCAGGCGGTCACACACCTTGTAGTGGGCCTTGACGGCCGCCTCCTCCATTTCTGAGGTCAGAGGGAGGATGGTCAGGGGTTCGTTCCCCGTCAGCCTGCAGAGAAACACAGAGGGACCAAGGTGAGGGCAGGGAAAACAAAAAATTACTTTACAAAATATTATTTTACAAAAAATTACTTTACAAAAAATTACTGCAAGAGTTCACAGAATCACAAGGTTGGCAGAGACAGCAAAGCAGAGGTGGGTTTGGAGGGACCTTTTGGGCTGGGGACACTCCTGCTGCAGCCTTGGACGAGATCTGTGTGCTCTGGCCAGTGCTTCTGCCCTGCCATTAAGGCCCCTTCCTTTCACTGAATTCCCAGAATGACCAGGTTGGAAGAGACCTTCAACATCATCGAGTCCAACCCAGCCCCAACAGCTCAACTCAACCCTGGCACCCAGTGCCACATCCAGGCTTTGTTAAACACACCCAGGGATGGGGACTCCACCACCTCCCTGGGCAGCCATTCCAGAACTTTATCACTCTTTCTGTGAAAAACTTTTTCATAATTACCAGCCTATATTTCCCTTGAGACTGTCCTCTGGTTGTGTCAGTGCTGCTGCAGAAAGAGCCCAGCCCCAGCTGAGCACAGGCCCCTTTCAGGAGCTGCAGAGAGTGATGGGGGCAGCCCTGAGTCTCCTTTTCTCCAGGCTGAGCACCCCCAGCTCAGAAATTCTCCCCTGTGAGGGTGGTGAGGCCTTGGCATGAGTTGCTTGGAGAGGCTGTGGTTGCACCATCCCTGGAAGTGTCCAAGGCCAGGCTGGACACTGATCTAATGAGTGGCATCCCCACCCAGGGCAGGGGCTTGGATCTAGATGGTCCTTAAGGTCCTTCCAACCCAAACCATTCTGGGATTCCATGAAATACAGCCTGTGATAGAAATGGGGTCACTGGTGGGATCAGGATCTCCTGGCTCAGCATCCCTGTGGGCTTGATTTACAGTGAGGCTCCTCACAGTGTGTGTGCAAGGTGGCAGCAGGAAAAAAAGGTAAGAGGAAATATTTGGATTTATGCTCCCCACCAGCTCTCACAGAGCTTGTTTGGGCATAAACCCTTGGCCACCTCCACCACAGGACTGTGTTAAAACTGAAGGTGGAAAGAAATCATGTCAGGTGCCTCACTGCACGAATCTGGGGAACTGGCAAACATACACGAGCACCACTGTCACTGTCACTGGGCATAAACAAAAAAATCATTTTAGCACGTCAAGCAGAGCCAGAACCCAGCTGGGGAAGAGACAGAGGAGGATTTGTCCCATCAGAACCCAAGAGACACCTTGAGAAGGCACAGAAAGCCTCCCTGCCCTCTGCAGAAGTGATCCTGATGTGAAACCCAGCGAGCCACAGCCCGAGGCTGGAGAACAGGATACGCTTTCCAGGAGATGCTGCCAAAAGCTTTTACAAGACAGAACAAGCCCGAAACCTAAAGAAAAACCCCATAACCCAAAGGAATTCATGTCCCTTTGCCTCGCCCCCTCCCTCCCCCAGCACAAGGTCCTTGACTTTACAGTGGGCAACAAAAGATGCCAGGGGACTGTTCCTGGTGTCAAGTGACAAGCTGCTGGCAAAGGACCAGGCTGGCATGGTCCCCGGGAGCAGAGAGGCTGCAGGAACATCTGCTGGGCTCAGGAGAGCTCTGCTGGCCAGGCTGCTGTGCCCCACTGTGCTGGCTGTGCCCTGCTCCTGCCAGGTGCCAGTCCCCACACCCCATGGGAATCACCACCCAGGCTCACACAGCACCTGCAGACACATTCCACAGCCAGAAAGGAAAAAATGGCTGGAAAATCTGGAAATCCAGGGCTGGGAACATGCTGGAATGTTGCAGTCCTGCACTGGGGAAGGCTGGGGGCTTGGACATCTCCAGCGCTGCAGGAGCACTGAGAAAAATGGGGTGATGGCAATGGGAGCAGAGCTCCTTCACCCTCTTCGCTGAGATGCTGGAAACCCCTTAAAGCCCCACCTGTCCTACAGGAGCAGTGATTTTAATGCTGGTTTTAATGAGTATTTCTCTCTAATTAATGGCACTGGGAAAAACGGGGTGATGGCAATGGGAGGGGAGCTCCCTCACCCTCTTTGCTGAGATGATGGAAATCCCTTAAAGCCCCACCAGTCCTCCAGGAGTGTTGGAGCCCAGGACATTCCTCTGACAGCCCTAGAAGGCTCAAGACCCTGGCAAAGAGTTTCAAAACCTTGGCACAGAGTCAAAAACACCTGTGGCTTCAATTTTAGCCCACAGAGAAAACTGCCAACTTTGTGTGAAGATTTCCAAGCCACAAGGGTTTAAGTAGAATGACAGTTAATTTGTCACAAAGTGAAAAAGTAGAATTTTAAAGATTTAGAATAAAAGTTTAGAAAGCAAATAGAGAGCTCTAAGTGTGCCCTGTCCTTCTTACTATTATTCTTTCCTCCATCTTCTGCTGTAATAGTGACACTTCTAAATTAGAGTAGACTGTCTAACATAAGTGGTAAGTATTAAAAAATTATTGTAAATAAAGTACAGGTAGTTCTTAGCATAAAAAGCTAACACCACCCCAAAGACAGTCAGTGTGCCACAAACAGACCTACCAAACAAACCTCAGAGAGTCAAAAAAGAAATGTAATAGATTAAAAAAAATAAACAACTTTAAAACCCAAAGCATCTCAACTTCTTCTTCAGTCACAGGACTAGAAAAAAAAGACCCTTTAATACCTCAAAAGCCATTTCAACCACTTAAAACCCAATACAGGAGCAGCAATTTACTGGTTTTAATGAGTATTTCTCTCTAATTAATGGGATGCACCTTGCCAGCAGCACAGGCACTCAGGATGCTTTAACTCCCAAACCTTGGTGCACAATGGGCATAAAATCCTGCCCTGAGTCCCAGCCAGGCACATCCAGTACAGATCCAGCCATTACTGAGGCATTGTTGAGGTGATTTAATATCAGATATATCTCAGGGAGGGAGCAAAAATGGGATTTTTAGGACAAAGATGGGCAGGAAAATGTTCTTCTTCAGTTACATTCAAAGGTATTGATATCTCCAGAAAAACCCTGTGGTGATAAAAGCACAGAGGGATTGGTGGGAAACACGGAAAAATATCTTCCCTCAAGTTTTGCTCCCCCCAAAATAACAATAATAAAATATAACAATAATAATAATAACATTAATAATAATTTGAATTTCATTTCTGGTCTGTCCCAGCAGCTCCCCAAGGAGAGGAGGACACCCCCCAGCCCTGGTGCTTCCCAAAACTCCCAAAACTCATCCAAAGCTCCCAGGAGGCTCATTCAGGAGAGAGGTGCCTCAGTCTGAGCTGCACTGCAGCAAAGATCTGTAACAAAATCTCCAGGATGTTCATTCCTGGCTTTCCTGGAACTCTAAAGATTCATTCCTGCAAACTTTCATGGTTGGCACAAGAGTCCCTCAGCTGGCAAAGGAGAGGGAGGGAGGCATCCAAGCATTTCCTAAGCTCCCTCTCCCCATTTTTTCTTTCCAGCTGAGCAGGGATAGTTCACCTAAAATAATGTCTGCAAAAAAGCTCCAAGGATCCTGTAGATGGCTCTTGGAGTGAGGAGGGAGATGGGATCCTACAGCCAAGATTTCTGCAGAGCAATTGGAGATTTTCACCTTCTTCCCACCTTTCCCCTCAGCTGCTTGGCTTTGAGATATTTCAAATTACACTTTTCCCACAGATCAGCCTTCCCAAACTGGCTGATAGCAATCATGTATCTCCAACAAAAGTCACCCAAACACACACAAAATAAAGATCCAGGGTCCAGCAGATGGCAGGAAATGGGATTCATGGTCATTCACAGAGCCACAACTGGCAGAAGAACAACCCCTGTAACACCACGATGAACAGAGATGCCATCACTGCCTGCATTACTGCTCAGAAGCATCCCTGGAACAAGCCAAGGAGTAAATGGAGGAGGAAAAAGGGTTTTACCTCACCAGCACACAGAAACTCTGCCAGGTGAAGAGCAGAAGCTTGGCTTTGGGATACTTCAAACTACACTTTCCCACAGATCAACTGGCCAGAACACTGGCTGATAGCAATGGTGTTTAGGTGACAAAAGTCACCTAAATACACACAAAATAAAGATCCAGGGGCCAGCAGATGGTAGGAAATGGGATTCATGGTGATTCACAGAGCCACAAGTCTCCCACAGCTCATGGAAGAACAACCTGGGTGACACCACAATGACCAGAGATCCTGCCTGCATTACTGCTCAGAAACATCCCTGGAACAAGCCAAGGAGTAAATTGAGGGGAAAAGGGTTTTCCCTCACCAGCACACAGAAACTCTGCCAGGTGAAGAGCAGAAGCTTGGGTTTGGGATACTTCAAACTACACTTTCCCACAGATCAGCCTTCCCAAACTGGCTGATAGCAATCATGTATCTCCAACAAAAGTCACCCAAACACACACAAAATAAAGATCCAGGGTCCAGCAGATGGCAGGAAATGGGATTCAAAGTGCTGCACAGAGCCACAACTGGCAGAAGAACAACCTGGGTGACACCACAATGACCAGAGATCCTGCCTGCATTACTGCTCAGAAACATCCCTGGAACAAGGCAAGGAGTAAATTGAGGGGGGAAAAGGGGTTTTCCCTCACCAGCACACAGAAACTCTGCCAGGTGTAGAGCAGAAGCTTGGCTTTGGGATACTTCAAACTACACTTTCCCACAGATCAACTGGCCAGAACACTGGCTGATAGCAATGGTGTTTAGGTGACAAAAGTCACCTAAATACACACAAAATAAAGATCCAGGGTCCAGCAGATGGCAGGAAATGGGATTCAAGGTGCTTCACAGAGCCACAAGTCTCCCACGGCTCATGGAAGAACAACCTGGGTGACACCACAATGACCAGAGATCCTGCCTGCATTACTGCTCAGAAACATCCCTGGAACAAGCCAAGGAGTAAATTGAGGGGGAAAAGGGGTTTTCCCTCACCAGCACACAGAAACCCCACCAGGTGAAGAGCAGAAGCCACACACACAGACCCACACACACGTTTTCCCTCCGGGGGCCCTCGGCTCCGCACGCACATTCCAGAGGCCCTGGGGACAGGGGTGAGGTGGCACTTTGCAGAGCGTGGCATCAATAACAGAGCCCAGGCAGAGGCAGGGAGAGCTGCCCCACCTGACACGCTGCTGCATGCAGCCCTTCTAATCCCACAAAGCCCTTTTATGCAACCTCAGCTGAGCGAGGTCCTGTAAGGCAACGGTGTCAGTCGGACGCTTTCTCAGCTCCTCACAAAGGCCAAGCTGTTCTTGCCAAGGAAATGTTTCAGGGGCTGTGCGTGTGAGTGTGTTTTTGTTTTTTACACACCCAAGCCACGGTTGTTACAATTAAACTGCCAGCCAGAACCCTGGGATTGTGTTATTTTGCTCCAAGAAGGGGCTGAGTGGGAGATGGAGCGGACACCTCTAAGTGGAAAAAGGCTGAAACTGGATGGTCTTAAAGCCAAGACCAGCCAAGCCAAGCTTAGCTGGTTTTAAACTAAGAACCAGCTGTTCTAAGCCAAACTGTTTTAAGCCAGATTCCTAGATCCCAAAGGGTTGTGTGTGTGTGTGTGTGTGCGTGTGTCCACCAGGAACCTGGAGAGAGAGCAAACAGCTCATTGCACACAACCCAGGAAGCTTTACCTCTCTGGAAGTCAACTCCGAGAGCAACATCCACCTCCAGAGTCAAGAGACTGTTCATAGAATTCAGGATTTTCAATTTCTGCTTCAGAATTTTGCACTTCGATGAACCTCGTGGGTCCCTTACAACTCAGGATATTCTGTGGGTTTTGACCTAATCTTGTCCAATTTCTGCTCCGAGTGCAACATCCAAACCTCAGGAAGGACCTGGCTGCCCTGTGCCACACCCATCACACTGAGAGGAACCTTGCAGGATCCTTTGTGCTTATTCCCATTCCAGTTCCACCAGTCTGCAGCCAGGAAATCAGAAGGTTTATAATTAAATCAAGTGCCACTGGGATCCAAGGTGAGCTGTTTCCTCTGCTATTCCCATCTGATGACAGGGCTGCTGAAATACTGCATTCCTATCCCACTTCCTCCTCTGTTAGGAAATTTCTCTTTGGTTCATCTGTACAATGACTGGATTAATTCTAGTTCCACTTTCCACATTTATCATTAACTGATGTAAAAAGCAAGACCCATCTGGTTTGCACACACTCTATTCATGTCACTTCCTTGGTCGTGAACTTCATCTCCAACATTGCTAATGACATTTTTTTCCTGGAGTTCAATCACCCAAAGATTTGGGAGAGATCCCAAGCAGAGCCCTGGCCACTACACAGGCCAAGTTTTACCTCTGTGACATCATGGAATTATTGCCCTTCCAAGAGGCAACTCAAGACAGATCCTGCTTCCCACTCATCTCAGGGGTCAAGAGCTTCTATGGCCTCATCAGCTCACACTTCCAACAGTGCCCCTGGATTTTCCCTTGTTGAAGTGGGGACTTTCCTGCTGGGGATTTGAGCAGGATGAGGCAGATTTAAGGCACCTACACAGACCTCTGAGGGCACCTTCATTTTTGAGGTGCTCCAGGGTTTCCTTTGCAAGTGCCACTGGAGCTGGGATCCAGGGTGAGCTGTTACCTCTGCTGCTTCCATCTGGAATGACCAGGCTGCTGAAATTCTGCATTCCTGCCCCACTTCCTCTGTTAGGAAATTTCTCTTTGGTCCATCTGTACAATGACTGGATTAATTCCACTTTCCATGTGAATTTTTTCCTGTGGAATTGCCACACTTTCAGCCCTTTTTCTTCCCTTTCCACCACTTTTCCTTTAATAATTAAAAAACCTTCTGGAAAATTGACAGCCTGACCATGAGTCTTCACCACAACACCTAAATTAATGATTGCAGAGCTCAAGGAGTCTGAGTTATGCTGAATACCAGGCCTATATTATTTTATTTTGCACCCAATAACCTCCAGTTCCTCTCTCTTTCTCCTATCATCACATTCCAACTCCCTGAACCTTTCCTAAACTGATTTATCACATTCCCCCTCTCACAAAAGCTATTGAATATTGGAAGTATAAAAACCCAAAAGTCCAAGAAAAAAATTCTGAATTTCAAGGTGAGTAGTGAAGATTTGATATTTGGAAGAAGAGCTGGACATGGAAGGCTCAACCACCACATTCTGCACTGTCTTGTTTGGGTTTTTAAATGTTTACAGTTTTAAGTGCTCACATGAACTGTAAAACATCCCAGATCTCCTTATATTACAGAAAAATAAGGCTGTGGATTCTCCTAACCTCAGGCTTCCAAAATGAAATCTCAGCAAGTGCTCACAAAGGTTGTTCTGTCAGAATTCTCCACTTCCACCTCACCCCTTTCCCGCTGTAATTTTCCCAGTGATCCCCTGACAGGATGCTGTGACATTGTGAAGGCCAAGGAAGGTAACAGGAGGAAAAGTGTTTTTCCCAGCCTGAGGGAATCCAAACCACCCAGGCCTTTACAGGACAGAGCTGAACCCCAGCCAGGAATCCAACCCAGCTTTGCTAAAACTCATCTTTGCAAGTTCCACCGTTCCCCACGGCCATGCCAGCTCTCTTCCCTCAGGTCCATTCCCAACCAGCTCTGCCCTGGGCTCACCTCTCCCTGTCATTGTCCCCAAACAATGGGGCCTGGCTGTGGGAGACCACGAAACAAAGCAAATATAAACTCCAGCTAAGAGTGAAGCAATTCCCATCACAATTATGCCCCAATGGCTGTTTTGATCCTTATCTTCCTCTCAATAGCTGTGGCCAGAGCTTTCCTTAGGTGACAACCTCTCAAATGTCACTTCCTCCTCAGTCAGCAGTGCCCAAATCTCAGTTGCAGCTTCTGGAGGAGTCAGCCCACAACACAGAGGCTACTACACACACAATTCACAGAATCACAGAATTCCAGAGTGACCAGGTTGGAAGAGACCTTCAAGGTCATGGAGTCCAACCCAGCCCCAACAGCTCAACCCAACCCTGGCACCCAGTGCCCCATCCAGGCTTTGTTAAACACACCCAGGGATGGGGACTCCACCACCTCCCTGGGCAGCTTTCAGGGTCTCTGCTGCTCAGACTGACCCCGAGATGTGTTAGAAAGTCTCTTTTCCCAGCCCGGCGCTCGAAGAAGGAGTCAGAGCTCTTCATTTCTTGGTCTCAGGGTTGTTTATTGTTTCTTATCTATAAAATTCTCTCTCCTGTCCTGCCAAGGTCTGCTCAGTAAGACAGACAGAGGCACTCTGCCTCCCCTGGGCAGTGTTATCTTTTTATACTAAAAACTCCGTGTACAATATTTACCATAACTTCCCAATACCTATCACCCATGTTAGACAGTGAGCTTCTACTCTAAACCAATCCAAAGTGCCACCATCACAGCAGAAGATGGAGACCAAGAAGAAGAAGGAAAAAGGACAAGGCACGCCCAAATCCCTCCATCTTGCCCCCTGAACCCCCATTCTAAAAACAAAAAAAAATCTATTTTTCACCCCGTGATAAATTCACTATCATTCTACTTAAACTTTTGTAGCTTGTAATTCTTCATATAAAGGTTGGGAATTGTTTTTTCCAAGGGCTCAATCAAAGGCACAGGGGCCTGGGCTCTGTGCCAAGGTCTCTGAGCCCCCTGGGCAGGGGCTCGAGCCCTCCAGGGCAGCCAGAGGAATTCCCTGGGTTCCCACAGGCAGCCATTCCAGAACTTTATCACTCTTTCTGTGAAAAACTTTTTCCCAATATCCAGCCTGTATTTCCTTTGAGGCTGTGTGCTCTGGTTGTGTCAGTGCTGCTGCAGAAGAGCCCAGCCCCAGCTGAGCACAGGCCCCTTTCAGGAGCTGCAGAGTGATGGGGGCAGCCCTGAGTCTCCTTTTCTCCAGGCTGAGCACCCCCAGCTCCCTCAGGGCTTACTACAACATTACACACTCCCAAAAACACCAAGTAGGGGTGAGAGGGCCTTCCAAGCTCACAGGTGGGAAGCAGCCAAACCCCACAGTCCTGCTCCAAAGGAGAGAATGTGCTTGGTGAGTTTTCTAGTGGAAGATTCTGGAATTTTAGGACAGAGGGAAATCCTCTAAGGTCCTTGGATCAGCTTCTGAGCAATGGGAAGGAGGAGGAGAGAGGATAAAAGTGACAGCACAGGGGAACTTCCAACCCAGCAGATCCCACCGACCAGGGAAGGAAGCACCAGTCTCCTTATGCAATCTGCTCAAACAGATTTTTGTGGATTTTTTTAAGGGAAAAAAGTGCAGATTCTTGTAGGTTTCAATCATTCAAGCTCTCTTCAACCATGCCTGGATAGATCCATTCTGTGGCTTCCTCTGAGCCATCTCAGGATGGACACACGGACGAGGAAGGATCCACAATCTTGGGTCCTACCCAGAGTTATTCCAGCATCCAGCAAAAAAGGTAAGACAACAGCTGCTTCTGGACAAAATAAACCAATGGTGCAAACCTCCAGCTTGTCCCTTTCCAACACAGCTTTTCTGAAGGCCTCCAGCACTCAGCCACCACTCTGACCCCGAAGTTCTTTTTGGCTGCTACCACAGGATTTCCCTTTTTAGATGCAGATGAAGCTCATGTGGAAGTTGGGAGATTTCCTCAGGCCTTCACTGGGGAGAACACTGGACTCCATCCACCAGCAGGTTTTTAAATCAGTTCAGAAGGCATTTCTCTGGGAATGGATGGTTTTTCTCCCAGATATAGGATGGTTGCTGCATGTATAAATAAACTTCCATCCAATTTCCTGCCAAAACTGGTCCTCACCTTCCCCTGGACAAACTACCAAAAGGTTTGGCATGTGACATATAAAGGAAAAAACCTCTCAATGGTTGGAGCAGGGAAGATGTGACTCAGCTCAGCTGTGGAGGGCTGGAGATGTTCCCATTCCTGCATTTATGGGATGGAGGTGCCATGATGCTCCATCAGGAGCACCACAAGGAGCTCCTCCAAGCTGCTGCAGCATTCCCCTCTCCTGCAGAGCGGGAAGCCTGCACAGGTGATGAATTACAACTCACTGAAGGGAGGATTTGCCTTCCCCAGGGAGGGGGAACAAACTCAGCAGAGGAAAGAATCAATTTTGGGGCTTTGGTGGTGCACCTGAACCACAAGGCTGAAGAATTTCTCCTCTTTCCCCCCTCCTCTCCTTACACCAAACCTTACTCAGGAAGTTTCCAGCCCATCAGAGCAAAAGACAATTTGATTTTAGGTAAAAACCTCAGCCCCAAGACCTAATAATTCCCCTGGAAGGACCCACTCTGTCCACAAACAAGCAGAAGTAGAGAAAGAGGGCGGGGAGGGAAAGGTTGTTTCCTCTCCCCTTCATCCTCTCAAGAATGAAACAGCAATCAGGGAGATTTACAAAGGATTTTCAACCCAACGGTGCCAGTGGAATGCACGGGCCAGGCAGCAACAGGGGCTTTCAGTGCCGATTTAAGAGGCATTAGCTCTGCCCCTGGCAGCCTGTGCCAGGAATTATCCCCCCACACCATCCCCTCCTTGGCTGGACAGCTCCTGGACCCCCAGCCCAAACCCCTGCTCCTTGGCCAGCCACTGATCATTTTTATTTAATTTATTTTAATTTTTATTTATTTATTTATTTTAGTTATTTATTTTACTTATTTTAATTTTTCAGCCTAACATCATTTCTTTTGGCCTGGAGCTTGCTGCAGCAAAGACAACAAGGTGTTGGGACTTTCATGCAGGGAAGCAGTTAAAGTGCAATGGAAGATGAAGAATTAACCCAGAGAAGAACATAAAAACTTTGTTTTAACCCATTAACTCCACGTGGTCTAGAGGCGTGAAAAAAAAAAAAAGCCCAAAACGAGAGAGATTTTTAAAATATTGGGGCTTTTGTTTGGGGTTTTTTTGGGAAGAGGGGGGAATAGTTTGTGGGTTTTGGGGTTTTTTTACACTACTGAATATCCTTTCATCCCAGCATCTCAGCTCCATCCCTGACATGGGGTTAGGGAAATTCATGCTCTCAGGCACAGGGTGAGATTGTTGAGGTGTCCTGTGCAGGAGCTGGACTCAATCCTTGCAGGTCCCTTCCAACTCCAGACATTCCATGATTTTTAATCTAAAATTGGGCCTAAAATGACATAGAAGACAAAGGACATTTCTAGATGTCACTTATAGAAGATACACATCATCACCCTCCTTGCTTTTGAGGCAGTTTTTAGTGGGATTCACCAAAATCAGGAAAGGACAACAAATGTCATGGATCACACGGCAGAACACAGCAAAAGAATTTATACAAGATTTTAAAGACAGGAGACCAAAGGAAGTGGCCCAGGGGCTCAGTGGTCTGAGTTTCTTGTGCCAAACTTGAGCCCCATGGAAACCCATCTGCTCCTACCACAAACACCAAATTCCTAGGAGCCAAAATGCCATCTATAAACCTGCAGGAATAGCTTTGATTTTCTGTTCCAAGCAAAGAAACTCCAAGCTCACAATCTTTCTCACCAGCTTCCCTTATCTGGGAAGAGTTGCACAGAATAAATGATATTTGGCATTTGAAATCTAAACAAAGAGGCCCAAAAGCCCCATCAATGTTTGTTCCCTGTGCTCCTTGCACTGATGCTGCTTTTTACTTATTTATTTTACCAAGAAGGAATCAGAAAGCACCACACAGAGGGTAAGGACATTCCTTCAAAAGGATAATTCCAGCTCCCAAAACACCTCCTGCCCATCCTTCTTTGAAGGATCAACTGTCCAATTAAGAAATGACACCTCAATTAGTTTTACTTTTAACCCAATAACCAACCACCCATGGCTGCAATGGGGACTTTTAATCCAATTACACAAAACCACCCAAAGCCATGGAGAAGGGAAAGAAGAGGAAAGAAGGAGAAGAAAGAAGGAGGAGAAGGAGGAGGAGAAGAAAGACCAAATCCTGCAGATCCAGCCAGGGCTGGAAGCTCCACAGGGAGAGCTCTGCTCAGGGCAGTGCAGGGATCGGACCTTTTGACTCAGACCATGTACAGCATTTAAAAAAAAATTAATAATAATAATAAATGGCAGCCATTGAGAAGGGAGCCATTTTTCCAAAGTGCACATCATGAAACGTCAAGGCTCGCTGCCACCAGATGTTGTGAAGCCCAGAATGATGAACAGACTCCAAAATGGATTAAATAGACTCAGGAAAGGGAGGTTCAGCCAGATGGGTGATGAAACACGAGGGCTCAGGAAGGCTTTAAACCACAGGACACGTCAGGAGCCACATCACTGCTCCCAGCTCTCCTTGGACCCCCAGAGATCCATGAGTGGCTGGAGAAAACTTTGATTTGACCCCAAATGGCAGCTCTTGTGTTCCCAGCCACCTGCAATATGCTTCTTATTCCACTCCACAATGTTAAATGTTTGACATTTAATATTGAACCACTCTGCACTCTGGAACCCTTTGGATGGCAGCAGGAACAGCCCCAGAGGTGTCAAGCACACACCACACTGATATTTTACCAACTGGGGCCTTCCAGAGCTTAAAGGAGTTTTATAAAAGAGAGAGAGAGACTTTTTACAGATAATAATAAAGGAATAAGTCAAATCTCATCTTCTTTTTTGCCAGGGTTAGGATTAAATGTGTGAGATGGTGTTTCTTGTTGGGACCCAGATGTTTATCAGTTCTCATCTCTGTCACAGTCTCACAAACCCTGAGTTCTGCAGCACTTCACTCCCACAAACTAAAAATGGAGCCCCATCTCTCTCTCTGCAAGGCCTTTGAAGGATAAAATATCCAATTAGGAAATGACACCTCAATTATTTTTACCTTTAAGCCAATAACCAACCACCCATGGCTGCAATGGGGACTTTTTTTATCCAGTTACACAAAACCACCCAAACCCATGGAGAAGAAGGTGAAGAAGAAGGTGAAGGAGAAGGTGAAGGAGAAGGATCAGCCTCTGCTCTAAAACCTTCATCTTGCTTTATATCCATTACTGTATTCCAAACCCTTAAACTCTGAGTTTCCCACCCTGTGATATCCCACACTTCCATCCAAACTCCACGCCCACAATCCCAGTTCTGTCATTCCATTCTGGAAGCTTCTCCACGGCCTCAGGTCAATGCAGTGTTCTCTTGGGGGTCAGTGCCTGGCAGCACAGAAACCTGAAATTCTCAGCAGCCAGGATTCCAACAGGAATAGGACAAGGGGGAATGGTTTTAAATAAAGAGATTTAGATGAGGTGCTACAAAAAATTCTTGGCCGGTGAAAAACAGGTTGTCCAGAGAAGCTGTGGCTGCCCCATCCCTGGAAGCGTCCAAGGCCAGGTTGGATGGGGCTGGGAGCAATCCCAGCAGGGCTCCCACCCACGGCAGCCCTGGGCACGCCGGGCTGTGGGCACAGCTCCCACAGCCATGTGTCAGTGTCAGTCTCCCCCTGCCAGGGAATGCTTCTGACTTCCCACTGAATTCCTGCTTGTCTCCCTCACACCTCAGCCAGCACTTTTGTCCACTCTGGGGGGTTGTGACCGTGTTCACAGGGGTCTTAGGATGAGGAAAGAGACGAGGATCTGGCTCCATGTTTCAGAAGGTTTGATTTATTATTTTATGATATATATTACATTAAAACTATACTAAAAGAATAGAAGAAAGGATTTCATCAGAAAGCTGGCTAAGAATAGAAAAAGAAAGAATGATAACAAAAGCTTCTGTCTCAGACAGAGAGTCTGAGCCAGCTGGGCTGTGATTGGCCATTAATCAAAAACAACCAACATGAGCCAATCCCAGATGCACCTGTTGCATTCCACAGCAGCAGATAACCATTGTTTACATTTTGTTCCTGAGGCCTCTCAGCTTCTCAGGAGGAAAAATCCTAAAAAAAGGATGTTTCATAAAAGATGTCTGTGACAGGGGGTGAAGGCCTGCCCAGCTCTGCAGCAGCAGGGTCTGGCTGTCCCTGTCCCTGCCTTTTCCCATCCGTGGGATAAATGGTGCCATCCATCCCCAACACTGCCCGCTCTGTTCCCAGCTGATGCTGCAGCCACAGAGCTGCCCTTGCCCAGACCACAGAGCCTGGCAGCCAGGCAAGAAACTCCTTGGAGCCAAGGCAGCAGCTTCCCTGGCTGCCTGGAGATAGCCCTGTGCCCACACACACGCTCCAGCAGCACAGCAGCTAAAGAGAAAACCAAGTTTTACTCTCCAGACAACACAAATGAAATTAAACCTTTGAGTGCAAAGAGCTCATCGAGTTCATTTGGACAGAAAAAACAACTGGAGAATGAGTTTCCTCCTCCTTCCCCAGCCCTAGTTTTACATCCAGGACCTGGAGGTCCCAGCTGGAAGCAGGGACTGGCTCTTGGTCAACTTCTGGATAAATGACAACTTCTAGAAACGAGCATGTGGATTCAGGGAGGAGGGGTGTCAGCTCCCCTTCCCCTCCCAACATTACCAGCCCCTATTAGATATCCCAGGGAGGTCAGCTCATGGAGGATTGGGATGGTTGGGCGGTTTGACACATCATCTCAGCTATTTTGGGAGCAGTTTACGGGTCTGCAATTCCTCCCCTGCACAGCCCCGATAGCTTTTCCACTCTAATGTCACATTATCCTCGTGGCAGGTTTCAAAACTAAACAGGTGAAAAAACAAACATTCAGGGCACTGCACAGAGCAGGATGCACCACAGGCTTTGGGGTGATGGGGTGGTGGATGTTTATCCTCGTCCTGAGCCCCAGCACAGGTTGTGGGAATCCCTTGTGAGTGAGCACAGAGGTTGATTCCTTACAAAACTCAACAGGAAGGCACTCCAAAGGATCTCTCAGGAGACTCATCCCATGCCCAAAGGTGTCTTGTGAATGACTTCCTGGAGGAGCCTTGCAGCCCTGAGGCTTCAAATGGGACTTTAATGGTCAAACCTCAGCTAAACAAAGCAGCCCCGGCCAAGGTTTCAAACCCAGGTAAGGATGAGCCAACAGTGCAGGGGAATCTGTTCTTGCTGCTCCATCCCGGAACAGGTTCCCGGGAAATCACCAACACCACAAACCAAGTTCTGCTCCAGACTCAGGGGCACTGTGTGGTCCTTCCTCCCCCACCTTCCACCACCCTGAGCACTGCTCTTGCCCTGGGGCTCCCCCAAAGCCCTGCTCCTCCACACCTCCACCTGTCCCAGCAAGAGGCAAAGGGAAAGAACAAACAGGGTGAGCATCTGCCCTCAGCCTCCTGATGTTCCTTCACCACCTTCCTCCAAGGGCTGCATCCAGGCCCAGCTTTGGGGAAGGGAAGCAGATGCTGGGGCTGGGGTTAATCAGAGGGACAAACAGATCAATATTGATGGTTTTAACAGACCCCAGCTGCCTTTCCAATGTGATTAACTGCAGAACACTGGCAAGGACCTCAGCCAGAGCTACCCTGGCCAACACTTCAGGTGAACACCCTCAGGATCCTCGCTGAGTTCAGCAAGTACCTGGGGTTTTTTATACTACAAAAAGTCTGTCTGAACAAAGAGCCACATTAACCAAAGCACCCCAGGCCAGGGAAAGCCACACTTTTATTCTGTGGACTGAACAGCATCCATAAAACATGGGAAAAAGAGAGAGAGCCATTTTTGTTTTAAATACAGTGATAGGAAAAGCAGAAAGAGTTTTAAACTAAAAGAAGAGATACTTTGATTAGACATAGGGAAGAAATTCTTCCCTGTTAGGCACCACACACCTGGAAGTGTCCAAGGCCAGGCTGGATGAGGCCTGGAGCAACCTGGGACTGCAGGAGATGTCCCTGCCCATGGCAGAGGGTGGAATTCTGAAGTCCCTTCCAACCCAACCCAACCCAAGCTCTGATTTTCTGATCCACTTCAAAGCAATGCATTTGTGCTCAGTAATTGAAAGGCAAATCCTTGGCGCATTAAAGCAGCACGTGGGGCACACTCCACCAACCAGTATTAAGGAAAGCATTTCCTTCCTGTATTGATCACCCGCCCACCCCACAAAGTGGCATTAAAAAGGCAGAGGGGGGAGGACAACAAGCCAAGTGTTACACATAGCAAATTCTGATTAGATTACGAAACTTTAAGAAGATCTTAACAAGTGGACAGTGTGCATTTTACATAATTAGCTTGGTTGCTTATAAATGCCTCCCATAGTGCCAATGGCAGATTTTCACCACCTAAAATAGCCTAAAGCTGTCGGATTCAAGAGCTCCTGCCATCCCAATTTAGATCAACTCAAACACACAAAACCATGAGGTGGTTTCGTTACACCAAGATTAAGAATTGAATCGGCTCTTGTGTGCCTGGATGGTGGAAAGGGTAAAAGATTACAGAGGGCAAAGACACATTATGTCACCGTGTGCCACCCCAGCCCAATCCCCGCTGAATGTGGCAGCTGTTCCTCACTGGGTTTTGGGAGATTTTGGGTCACTTTTGGGGGGGACGGAGCCAGGCTTCAGGGCTGGATGTGAAGTTGTGGGATGCCACAGCTGCATCCATATTCATGGAGCTGAGAGCTGCTGCCCGGCTCTGTGAGACTCATCCTTCATCAAACTGGGGCTGTTCCACTCCAATTCCAAGAAGCAGCTCGGAGTAAGCCTCGAGTTACAACCACTGCCTAAAAAAGGTGACCTCAGGAGCAGCAGAGCAGGTAAAGAAACCACTTGATTTGCAAGCTGGGGGTGTTGGAGAAGGAAGTCCCAACAAAAGCAGAGCTACAGTGTGTTATTCCTCTGCCCTCCTGCACTTGAAGGGAAAAAAAATTTAAATTCTAATTATGAAGTGCAAGAAAATGTTATTCCTCTGCATCCCTGCACTTCAAGGGAAAAATATTTTCAATTCTAATTAAAAAGTGCAAGAAAATGTTGTTCCCCTGCATCCCTGCAGTTAAAGGGAAAAATATTTTCAATTCTAATTAAAAAATGCAAGAAAATGTTACTCCTCTGCCAATCCTCTGCATCCTTGCAGTTAAAAGGAAAAATATTTTAAATTCTAATTATAAAGTGCAAGAAAATGTTATTCCTCTGCCAATCCTCTGCATCCCTGGTGCCTGCAGTTAAAGGGAAAATAATTTTTAAGTCTAATTTAAAAGTGCAAGAAAACATGATAGGAAGCATCTTGAGGGAAAACCCTCATGGGAAGAGTGTCCACAGGTTTAGAGTTGTCCCAGCAGGTAAACATCATCCAGGACACCTTCCATCAGTCTGTGCGAGCTCCCATTTCCTAAAACAGCTATCGAAAGCTCAGAAAAGCAGCAGAGCAGAAAGAAAATTCCTAAATCATGGGTTATGCAGATAAATGAGGCTGTATCTTCACCTGCTGAGCAGGACTGAGATCAGTAAAGCTGCCATGGTCTAAGAACTGGGTTTTTTCAATATCCCACAGCGGGCATTTCCAAGTCCCAAAGAACTTGAGGGAAAAGGGAAACGCTTCTGGTACCCTCCAGGAGAGCTGGAGAGGGACTGGGGACAAGGGCTGGAGGGACAGGAGCCAGGGAATGGCTCCCACTGCCAGAGGGCAGGGATGGATGGGAGATTGGGAATTGGGAATTCCTGGCTGGGATGGAATTCCCAGAGCAGCTGGGGCTGCCCCTGGATCCCTGGAATGTCCAAGGCCAGGTTGGACAATGGGGCTTGGAGTCCCCTGGGACAGTGGGAGGTGTCCATGCCCACAGCAGGATAGTGGCATGATGATGAGTTTTTATCTTTTTTTTCTCTATAAGGCTTTTTAAGGACAAATTCTCTAATCAAGAAATGATACTTAAATTATTTTTAATAACTAACTAATCATGTTTCACAATGTGGACTTTTTAAATCTAATTATATAATACTACTTAAAACTCATGAAGAAGGAGGATTAGTTTCTGTTTTAAAACTTTTGTTTTGTTATATACATATTACTACATTCTCAAATTTTAAATTCCAAGTTTTCCACTGTGTGATATCACACACTTTAATTCAAACTATACACTCATAATCTTAGTTTTATCATTTAATTTTGGAAGATTTCTCTACAGCCTCAGGTCAGCAGTTTCTCTTGGGGGTCCAGTGCTTGTTAGTACAGAAGGGCTGAAATTCTCAGTAACCAGGGTTCAAACAGCATAAAATTATTTATCCTTTACCCTTCTAATCCAAACTACTGAGTGATTCTATGATTTCCCTTTGTCTTAACAGTTTTACTCTTTAGACCTCAGAAATGGGGGATTTGAGGGCAGTCTATTCCCCAACCAATCTCCAGTACAGGGTTTGAATTTTTTTTCCTTTGGAAAGATTGCTGAGTTTCAGCTGAATGGACGGCATTAGGTTTCACCAGTGAGAAGCAACCGTGAGGCCAGAAGTCCCAGCTGAGAGAGATCCCAATAATTAAAACATTTGGGAAAAGCCAACTGGTGCAGTTTCTGCACAGAGCATTGACCCAGGAGGATGTTCTGCCTCTCAACATAAAGTGCTCGTGTTGAAAACACAGGATCCATTCCCAACCCAGGCCTGGACAATCAGTTTTGTAAATATTCAGAGCTGACATCTCATTTGAAATAATTATCTGCATCCCTAAATTCCTCTGAAAACACCCAGAATGCTGCAGAATCCATCTGGGAAAGAGATGAAGAGAGTTGAAAGTTTGGGGTCTAAATTATTCCTTGTGAATTCCTTTGGGAATAGGAGTGGAAGAAGCAAAAGGAACAAAATCATTACAGACAAATTACCTGAATTTGAGCCACTCAAGGGCCAGGAAACATCAGCATAATTCTATGTATGCAGTAGGAAATCAATTCTACTAAAAATAATAGAAAAATGGCCATTACTCTGCAAGGCAGCAGAATCCTTTTCCACATTCCCATCTTTTCTTAATTCCCAAAGGACAACTAAAGGGAAAGGAGGCAATGGGAGGAGCAAACTAATTTTTGAGAATTAAAATTCATTCTCGTAGTGTGACAATAAAAGGCAAATTCAGGGAAAGAACATTCAGTTATTCCCAGGTCATCAGTATTCCTCATTTTCCAGGCTTTAGGTTTCCCTGGTGTGACAACCAAATATAGGATGACCTATAATTATTCCAAGTACTCCAAAGTAATGAAAAGAAATCTGATTTTCAGTATCAGGAGCAATGCTGGAGTAAGTGGACTCTTGACAGCTTTCTCTGAGCTCTGTGTCAGACAGCACCTTAAAAACACCCACGAGGACCCAAATGTGTTTTCCATGGAATACAGAACATGGATAATGTGTTCTAAATCAGCCCTGGGGCCAGGCAGTTAATGAGAACAGAAAAGAAATATTCAGTAATTGCCCATTCACTGCAAGAGGAGAGGAATTGCAGAACAAACCTCGCATGGAATCACGGGACAGAATTCCATGGCACGGTGCAGGCACGGAGGGGATGACTGAGGTAACTCCTCTGGAGCTTCCCAAATTAAACTCTGAGCTCTTAATTAGCAGTAATTGTGCAGTAAAAGGTGTCTCCAGGTTACTGAGGTGCTGACACTGAATCACAGATCACAGCTGGATTCACTTGCAGATGCACTTTTGGTGGTTATGCTCAGTTTTTCATGGATTTGCCAGGAACTGCGTCCAGCATTACAAGGGACAAGCAAATTCCAGGGAGTCCAGCCTCTATCTGAGGGTACAGACACACCAGGGAAATCCTGGGGTGTGAATAAATAAAAAGTGAATTTTTTTGACAACACAGGTGGAATTTGTCCGATATGGAAGCACAACAATGATGGGAATAGCATTAAGTAAGGATTAAAACCCCCACACTGGGTATATTCCATAAACAAGACAGCTTTGCTGGAAGTCTTCACGAACAACCTGAATCTTCCTTTTCAGTTCAGCTCTTGATATTTCAACACGAGCAGGCATAAAGAACACTGAGAACCATTCTTGAACTACTCCATCAACAGATGCTCATTAGAGCTAATCACAAGCAGAGCAGCCCCAGCCTGAAATGGAGTTTCCATCTGTCTCCAAAATGCACGTGGGCTTAGCTGTACAAATCCCACATCCCACCTACTTCTGTGGATCTGGACACTGAGTCATTATTCCCAGGAGGATACAGGGCACAGCTACATGGAGCCCATCAGAATTAGAGTTAACAAGCTAAAAATATTTTTAAAATAAAACCAGAAGGTTCTGAATTATTTTCAAAATGTCACAAAGGTGATCAGATATACAGTAAAATGTCAAAAAATATATTAATAATGATACTGGAGCAAGACCAGACTTATATTCCCAATTTAAAATTAAAATAAAAACTTGCTCATGAATAAATCTCCTCAGCAGGGAGGACAAGCAGAACCAGAGCTGCCCACTCAATACATGAAGACAATTCAGGGCAAAAGAAGTTAAAATCTGTCTGAGCCCTGCTTGCACTCCAGTTTAGCCTGAGTCATTATTTTTTCCCTGAATCCTGTGGCAAAATATATTTAAAAGGCAGGGTATGAGTGTAAATTGAAGGGAAATTCAGGAGATTCAAGGAAACTTGGAGTTTAAACAGACACAGACCCCAGGGTGAGATCTGCCTTTGGTTTCTTGGACAAACCAGAATTCCCAGCTCTTTCAGCAAATCCTACACAACCACGTTGCTGAAGCAGCAGCTGAAACCCAAGAGCTCTGTGACAAAACTTGGCCACGTCCTTCCCTGGGAGCCGGGATCACATTCCCCAGCCCCTCTCTCCATCTGAGCCCGAGACTTTCCCGCTGGCCCCGTGTCAAGAGCCCTGTCCCACTCCCAGCCTCGGCGGCTCCTTGCTGCCAGAGCCTCCTGCCAGACCTCCCCTGAGGCTGGGGAGGTGTCCAGCATCCATCCCTGACCCTCACAACCCCAGGGACACCAACCTGGATGTCCCACAGCTCATTCCTGTGAAACCCCGCGAGCGATGCCGCGGCCTGAACCACGGGAACGAGGGCGGCGGGAGCTTCGCGCTCCACAGGGTGCCATTTGTTTGCCATTTGTTTTCCTGGTTCTGGAGAAGGGAATCCCTCCAGTTTACCCCTGTCCAGCCCCAAAACAGCACTGGTTGAAAGTGCCCCAATATTGTATTGCTCACAGGCAGCTGGAGCAACGAGAAATGAAACCAAAATCATGGAGATATAGGGAGGGAATGACTGGGAGATGTTCACTTCGTTGTCACAGGTCTCAGGATGAAGGGAGTAAGAATAACCCATCCTAGCACAAAAATACTGCTATTGATCATTAAAATACTCTTTGTATTAATTTCTTCCACCCTGTGTCACTTTAAGCAAGAACTCAAGACTATTTTCCCAGGATCATGACTTCCCACCCAACTTTCTGCTGAAGGACATCCACCTTGAGGGTTTTGACATTCCAGTAATAAACCCTAATCCATTCTAGAGCTGTCAAGAAGGAAAGTGAAGTTTTGCAAAGCAAATGGCAGTTTCAAGGAGGAAAGTAATGCCCAAAGAACACAAAGATAAGAGGAAAACCTTTCTTACATAATTTCTTTGTGAATCAAAAGCATTCTTCACTGTGGAATTTTCCTCCAAGGTAAAAAGGGCCATGCCACTAATTTTAAAAAAAAAACCTCAAAGTTTCCAAAGCATTTCAAGTGATAAAACCCAAGTTAAAGCCTGAAAATAAATCATAACAGTAATATGCACACACTTGAGAGAAGAGGGGAAGAAAAAAAACAAACCAGATATAAACCTACACTGGAAAAATCTTGCACTTAAGTGTAGCCAAAATGCCAGTTGCTACATGTCACATTTGGGCGCTCCAGGCAACGCTATCACAATGGCTAACAGGGGCAGGCAGAGCTCCAAGACCTGAGTCCAAAGCCCAAGAGGACACACAGATGCTCCTCGGAGAACAGGGATGGCATCTCAGGCTTTCTGCTGAGGCTTTCACACACGTTCAGCATCCTGAGCAGCGGCGCGAGTCGGAGCAAGGCTGTGACCTTTGGGACGCCGTTCCCGGCTAATCCTGCCTGAAGGAGGGCCCCAGAAAACATTTAGATTGAAGGATCCGTGAGATTAAGATGTTTATCCATGCTGTGTCCTGCACAGTTGGGATTTCAGTGTCTCCTGGCTGCACGAGCTCAGGAGGACCAAGGGCCAAGAACGAGAGAGGGGAGGGATAGCAACGCTCACAACTGCTCCGAGTGTTTGCTGGAAACCTGTCCCCAGGCTGCAGATAAAGGAGTAAAACAGGATCAGGGGAGATTTTCCCCACATGGAAACACCTTGGGAGGCTGAGCGGACACAGCTGCTGGGGCCAACAAGGGAAGAGCACAGTGTGAGACTCCGTAGGGTGAAATGCTTAAGTTTTACAGATGTTCATATCTGGATTTGGCCAGGAAAGGTGCCATGAACCCCTAAAAGTCACCCCAGGCTATCAACAGCCCAAAGAGGACTCAGAACAAATGTTAAGGTCAATTAACTCCTTCTCTGCCTGGAGAAACCAACTGTATGCAGAACTGATGGTCTCCCTCCCATTCCAACCTGGAAGGGCATTTGGCACCAGAGTCCCAACAGGGAAACCCCATGGAGACACTCAAATCACAGAATATCCTGAGTGAGAAGGGACCCACAGGGATCATCAAGTCCAACTCCAGCCCTGTAAAGATACCCCAACAACCCCAGCCTGTCCTGAGAGCATTGTCCAAAGGCTCCTGGAGCTCTGGCAGCCTCAGGGCCATGCCCCATCACCCTCGGGGGGAAGAAGATATCCAACCTGAACCCCTCAACAGGTTCCTGCTCTTCTTCTGGATCCTGTCACTGGTCACTATGATGCCTCAGGTTTCAGCTTTTATATTTTTCAGATTCTGTGCTGCTTTAGTGTGTGGGTCTGGGCTTCACATCAGGGGATGCTGAGCTCTGTGCACAGAGCAGGGAGACAAAACAATTCCTGCTCCAGCTGGGCACCAAGGACAAATGATCCAAATCTCAGCCCAGGAGCACAAACCCCGTGGGCTGCAGAGAGAAAAACAAGCAGGGTGGGACTGCAGGGGCTAAAGCTGGGATGGGACAATGAACTGCAAGGTGCAAATGGAGCAGAACTGATCCCAGGGAGAGACCCCGGGAGCGCTCGTGCATTTTGGGGCCATTTGGGTTCATCTTGGGTGCAGCCCTGGCTGGGCTCTTGTGCTGCCCAAGGTGCATCCATGGAGGCTTTTAATAAATCCCTGCTTTATTCTTTAGCTCTGTCCAGCCTCTGCTCTAGGGCAGCCTGCACAAGGCATCAACTACAGAGAGGAGCTCATTGCCTGCACCACCAATTCCCTCAGGAGGAAGCTGCTGACTGCTATCCCTGGAGGATAATGCTGAGCCCTTCCGAGTTTGCAGCAAGGGAATAAAGGTCCCCAAAGCAACTTTGGCCACAGGAAAACACACCTGGGACAAAGTGGAGGAGAGTTTAGGTGATACAGTGGCAGGGAGGATGAAGACAGCAAGAAAAGAAACTTTCCCAATGCACATGGTATGAAGAGACAGGGATTTATGGAAAAGTGACCAGTAAAAACCTTTCTATCCCACCTTCATCCTGTAATAATTATCATTTGTAGAGTGTCCATGGCAGTTTGCAAACTCCAGGTTTAGGAGCCTCACCCAAGACAATTTGGGTCACAGATGAGGAGACAGCACAACTTGGCTCCAGCACAGAAAATCCACACTGAGCTACACCTGCACTGCAGTTCCTAGAGAGGTTGTGGATTCCCCATCCTGGAAGTGTCCAAGGCCAGGTTGGATGGGGCTTGGAGCAAACTGGGATAGTGGAAGGCTCCCTGTCCATGGCAGGGGGTTGGAATGAGATGGGCTTTGAGGTCCCTTCCAACCCAAACCATTCTGGAATTCTGTCATGCCTTTGGATGCTGCACAACAGGAGATCCATGAAGGAACAGGGCAAGGTTAGCAACCACTGCTTCCAGAATATTTCTGGTCCAATACCTCCTGTGGCTCCCTTTAGGATAATGGGAAGCGGGTCCTGGGCAATTCCCTGATAATTCTATGTTCTTCCACATTTGGTAATAATAAGTGGATGGGTGAATCAGAGAGAAACCATTGGACATTCCCCAGCAAGGTTTTACAGCTTCCAAAAAAAAAAAAAAAACCAACCAAAAAGTCCCCAAAAAACCTCAACATTAGTTCCACACTAAAGGTCCCAAAGCTTGTGAGGCAGGTTTAATTTTAGAGCACACTCATCGGATTTGCTTACATAATTTTCTTGATTTGGAAAGCTTTTTATTTTCCTTAGTGAGAAAAGCTGTCCAAATTTATCACGTTAAGTAGGGGGCTGCTTGCCCAAAAGGATCTTAAAATACATTGGCTGCGATTTTCCTTTTAAAGTTTGCGTATCACAATTAGGGCAACATGGAATTAGAGCAGCTTTAAAGAGTGAGGTGGGAAAGAAACCATTAAAAAGGACAAATCCTTACCAAATTATCCTGGCACCGAAATGCAGCAGCTCTCAGGTTGTCCAGAGGCTGCTGAAAACAGGGCAGCAAGAGATCAAGAAGTGTTCCAGTGTGAACCCATTAAGCAGGATGTATATAAATCCCACAGCAGAGATTTTGAGTGATTTTAAGAGTTTTCAGTGATTTTGAGAACATCACCTTTCTCTTTGGAGCTACTTGGCCTCATCTAACTGGACAAGAGCTTGGTGGGCAAAGAAATTTCCCCTTTGGATCCTCACAAGGACAGGACTTGGCTGTGATTCTACTCCAGATTCAAATCTGCTCAGCTCCTCCACCCAACCACCAGTTGATCATAGCAAGAACTCATGAAGTTCTTAGGCTCTTCCCAGGTTTGCTCTTCCCAACATGAAACCACAGAAAGCCATAAAATCCATACACCAACATCTCAGTCAATCCATTACTCCCAATTTTTGACGCTGATTTGTTCATTTTTGTAGATGGAAGTTGAGGATCTCCTCAAACAAGGTTTCCATCCCTGTGGAAAAGCTGCAGGAGTAGAAAGAAGGGGGCAACTCACACAGAAAATACAGAAAACCTCACCAATCCCGTGAATGCCACAGGTCAACATCCCTCAGACTGAAAGTTTTCAGGAGGAAAAATCCAGGTTAGGTGTTGCCAGGTATCTTCTACCTTCTGAAAGCTCATTTTTAGGGCCACTCCAGCAGATCCTTTATTCCCCCCACCCAATGGTCACAGCAACACACAATGAAAGAAGTGGCACTGAAGTGAAATAATTTAATTTGGGTATAAGATGAAAACCTCCCAGGACTCAGCAGGTCTTGCATTTATGTTTCCAGCACTCCTGACTACTTAAAAGAGCAGCTCTGGAGCTCTACAATCCCCCCAACAAGGGATGGAAAACGACACTGGGCTGCTCTTGGATGTGAGCACTCCCACCTCAAAGGCAGCTTGTGGGACTCCCTCTTTAGATCATGGTCACAAACTCAAACTTTTCGTGAGCCTGACCTCAAAGAGGCCTTCAAAAAGCCACCCTAGAACAGACAGAGAAACACGGAATGGTTTGGGTTGGAAAAGACATTAAAGATCATCCAGTGCCACCCCCGCCATGGCAGGGACATCTCCCACTGTCCCAGGGTGCTCCAAGCCCTGTCCAGCCTGGCCTTGGGCACTGCCAGGGATCCAGGGGCACCCCCAGGTATCCCTAAGAGAGGAGAAGGTTTTGAAGGATGTATTAATGCACCTCCTTCATAGATCCTGAGGTTTAAAACCAGCATCATTCCCAAATAAAAACGTGTCCCGAGGTGAAAGAGTTCTCAGCAATACCTGGTGTCTTCTCAGGAGTTCCTCAGTTGGACACTTATACAAAATTCATGTGTTCTCAGTTGTCTTTCAGTATTTCCCAGAGCAAAAAGTCTCCAAAAGTGTTAAGAGATGCTAAAGATGAAGTTAATGGCTTTGTGTCTTCAAGAAGAAAACACCAGCACCTCATGGTGCTAAACTCACCAGGCACTGCCACCAAAACCTAGGGAGAAAGAGCTCTTGGCCCAGGTAATTAAAAAGACTGTCATATAACTAAAAATTAAATTTTAAAAATATATTTCTTTTTGTGGATACTCTTTGAGCAAGAATAGAGACTTAGATTAGATATTAGAAAGAAATTATTCCCTGTGAAAGTGGGGAGGCCCTGGCAGAGGGTGCCCAGAGCAGCTGTGGCTGCCCCTGGATCCCTGGCAGTGCCCAAGGCCAGGCTGGACAGGGCTTGGAGCACCCTGGGACAGTGGAAGGTGTCCCTGCCATGGCAGAGGGTGGAACAAGATGATCTTTAAGGTTCCTGCCAACCCAACTCAACCCATGCCATGACAAGAATGAAGAATAAAAGAATACAGAAGCATACAGGAATACCCTCCCCAAATCTGGCCATGATTTCCATCACCCTACAAAAAACTTCACCAGAGAAACCAAGCTTGGAACAGAACCAGAGCAGCCACATTGTCACTGCTTGTGCCAAGCTCCAGCCAAGCCTGAAGGGACTGAGGAGCAGCTTGGTGATGTCCTTCAGCTGCTGTGGAGGGGGAAGGAGGAGCTCCTTGGTGGCAAGAAAATGAGATGAAATCAGCTCCGGGCTCAGGCAGAGCTGTAAGCGAGACACAGCCTGTGCAGGGCAGCACAGAGGGGCCTTTGAGGGATCTCTGAGCTGCAGCACAGAGAGGTCTCAGAGCCCCAGCCCATCAGGGCAGCAGCAGCATCCATGTCCTGCCTGTGTGCAGTGTCTGTTCCCTTCTCCCCAGCCTGCAGGGACCCTTCAGCAGGGCCATGAACAACCCAACCTAAAGAAACTCAGGGTTTATTCACCAAACCCCCCAAAAAAAAAAATCCTTCCACGGCTGCCAGCTGCTGCTGTGGCCACCCAAACTGCTCCCCCAGATCTGAAGGGATGCTGAACTAAGGAGAGGAGCTGAAATATCCTGAGCAGGAGGGGAGGGTGAAGTTACACAGGGCTATTAGTAAAATAAACCTTGCTCTGGCACGCTGGAGGAGCCTTACCCAGAGCAATGCTGGCACTCATTGCAGTCACTGCGTTTAACCCTTCCTTCCCTTGGGAAGGAAAGGTGGCAAAGCTGTGCCCAGCAGCCATTCCCTCCACAATCTGTTCAAAGTTGCTCCTCGGGGATTAAATTTGGCTGTAAAGCAGGGATCTGACAGGGGTCAGGATGGTGTTAGGTCAGAGAATGGGGTGTGGGATGAGGACAAAGGGTGGAGAGCCCCATCTGCAGAAGGGTCAGTGCTACATCTTCTCCCCTTCACAGTCAAAATGTTTAGGACCAGCATGAAGGAAATAAAAAGTCAGGATATTTTTCCGCTCAGGGATCTTCCCTGGCACTGGCAGGACTCCCCTCAGAATTCTCCTCCACACCCACATCAGCCAACACTTCAAATGCAGAGGAAAAGCCCTGTCCCACCCAGCTCCCTCCAAAGCAAGAATTATCCAGAATTATTTCTGTTTTTCACAAAAACTTGAGGAAAACTGAGGCCAAAAAGTCTTTCACAACCACAGCTCCCCCTCAAGTGCAGAGAAACTCCCCAGCTAAAGGAGGAGCGTGCTGTTGGCCAAATATTCCCAGTTCACCCAGAGACTTCAGGACAGCAGGGAAAAGCTGATGTGTGACTCACTGCCCCGCATTTTGAAGTGAAAAGCAAAAAGAGCTTGGGTTGAAGAGTTAAAGGGGGAAAAAAAAATTTAAAAATATTTGGAAAACAAAAGTTAAATTAAGGAGAGCAAACACCTGTAAAACACCAGTTTTAAGCAGTGGCTCAGCAGATGCAGGAGGTGCTCGGAGGAGCTGGTTCACACATGAGCTGAGGTGAAGTCTGCAGCTCTCAGTGTGAGAGGCTGCCTGCATTAGTCACCGGTAAGGGGACACTCCAGCAACGCTCAACCAGAACGAATGGAGCCCAGGAATGCAAAGTGGGCTGGTGAAACCACATCAGTTTTGGAGTGCCTCCTCCAAACAAGGCTCTGAAGTGCCCTTAATTCAGTTCAGCGTGCTTTGCATTGAAATCAAGTCCGTTAAAGTGAATTCAGGACCTTTAATCCCCAAGGAGAGTGTTTCCACCAGGCCTAGTTAAGAGTAATTGAACTAATCCACTTTAAAAGTCACTTCAGATTAGTTGTGCTGAGTGGCCGTGCAGATGAGGCCTGGGAGCACAGGGACTGTCTCTAGCATGCAATAATCCCATCAATCCGCCCCAGGGAGGACAGCTCAGGCCTGGGAGGGATCCAAACCACTCCAACGAGAGCACTAATAGAAATGTCCCCTGGTGCCTGACAGGTGCCACCTGGTTGCAACCAAAGGCATTTTCCACGTGGATTTTCTGGGCAGACCATATTTGCTGGGCATGGCCAAGGGGAAGTTGGGTTTTATGGGCAGCTCCCTGGTCCAACAAGTGCTGGCAGCATCTCCCACTCGAGCCACGCTCACATCCCCTCACTGAAATATCAAATACAGCTCTCCCTCCATTCCCCCTATCCCACAGGGGGCAGGGGATGGATCTGGGGTCTGTGCAGGTGGGAAGGGGCCAAGTCCACCCTGCACTGATGGCTGAAGGGTGAAACCAAACAAAGGATCCCATTTAGTGCTACCACACCCACCCTGGATTTGAGGTCCTCCATCCTGCACTGAAGCTCCCCCAGGCTGCTTTTCCAAGCTCATTTTCATCCCAGCTTCTCCACAGCTTGGACCAAAAGCAGGTCAGCCCCACACAATTCCCACAGAAACAGCAATCAGGAAGCTAAGAAGGGCAACAAAACCAAACAAAGGGCTACCAACCATCCCAAACCACATCCTGCCTCGATTTTTACCCCAGGTCCCCCCTCCCCAGCGCCGCCAGCAGCACAGGGCAGGCTCAGCCCAGGTTTTGCCTTTCTAGGAAACCACAGAGCCCCTGTTTCACGCAAGCCACTGCTTCCCCAGCTAAGAATAATCCCCCCAGCTGCTGTTTGATGTCCCCATCGCCATGGACGCAGTGTTTTTTCTCGGGGACATCCACAGGGAGAGGCTGCGTGTGTTCGCTGCCGTTAATGTTTCCTGTGCGGTTCGGGCTGCTTTACCTCCAGGTATGTTTATTCCACTACTTTAGCAAAGCAGCAGACTTTTTAATGGAACTGTTGATATTTTTCCTGGCTGCTGCTCCTCCTGGAGAGGCGAGGCAGCGTACAAACGGAGTTCATTGCTAGCTCCAGGCCTGGAGCTGCTCTGCTCCTCCTGGGACCGCGGGGAATTGAAGGTTTCCATTGCACTGGTCAGGTTTCCTCCTTCTCCCAGCCTTCAAGTTTTAGACACACAAACAGAGGAGCTCGGGCAGCTGACAGGAGCAGGAGCAACGTGTGGCTGCTGCTTGAAGCAAGGGCAGCAGCTGCCCTGGAAATCCAGCCACGCATCAGGAAAGGAGAGCAGGTGCAACGCTGCACCCCCAAAATGAAGCCTGCACCACTCAGCCTGTTCTGCAGCCAGACCTCGTGGGCTGGAGCTTGGGGTTTCCTGCTTTTAAACACTTCAGACCTCACCAATTCAGCAGGAAGATTCCTACAAATTTTTCCTTTGGGATACCCCTACAAATTTTTCCTTTGGATTCCCCCCCATAAATTTACCTTGGGATCCCCTTTATTGCTGCAACAGGAGGAGAAACTCCAACCCAGCGGGTTCTGCTTTGTCAGGCACATATTGAAGGCATTTTTAAATAAAATCCATAGCCCAAAAGCCTTTTGGGGCTTTAAAGGATGTGCACCAAATCCCTGACTCGGCTCAGAACTGCTCCCTGTGAGAAGTCCTTGTATTTGTGGGGTGCCCCGTGGCAGGAAGGAATGATGGATCTGACTCCATGTTCTCAGAAGACTAATTTATTATGATATGATACTATAGTATATTAAAGAATGCTATACTAAACTATACTAAAGAATACAGAAAGGATACTCACTGAATGCTAAAAAGATAATAATGAAAACCCCTGACTCTCTCCAGAGTCCTGACACAGCTTGGCCCTGATTGACCAGTGAGTGAAAACAACTCACAGCAGAATCCAATGAAACAATCACCTGTGGGTAAACAATCTCCAAACACATTCCACATGAGCAAAACACAGGAGAAGCAAATCAGATAATTATTGCTTTTATTTTTCTCTGAGTCTTCTCAGCTTCCCAGGAGAAAAATCCTGGGCAAAGGGATTTTTCAGAAAATGTGAATGTGACACTGAAGCACCCAAAGCCACGCAGACCCTGAGCCACCTCTGCTCCCTTCACCCACAATGGGGTAAAACTGAACATCCAGACAGGTCAGACAGCAGCTCCAGAGCCACTTCAACCCAAAGAACTTGACAGGAGCCTCCAGACAGCCCTGGGAGCAGAAAAACAGCCCCACACAGGCAGGGAGGAGCAGCTGTTAGGGCAAAGCCACTGATGTGGCCAGCAGCAGCACTGAGCATCCCTGGGAGCAGCTCGGCTCAGTCCTGGCTCTCTGCAGGCTCTGGGAGCAGAGGAGTCACCCCTCACTGCTCACCATGGGTCTGTGAGGGGGCACATCCAGGCAGAAACACCCCCAGAGCCATGGTGTCACAGGGTCAGCCCCAGGCTGAGGCGTTTCTGTGGCTGTGAGTCAGCCCAGGCCAGGCTGTCAGCTCAGCTGCCCCCTCCCAGCAGCAGCTCTCAGATTTTCCATGAGCCTGGAGCAGCCCCAGGGATGCCAGGCCGAGGGAGGATGCCCTTCTCCTGCCCTGGTACCTCCCACCCTGCCCTGGCTGGGACAGCCCTGCTGAACCCACACTGCGCTCTGGGAACACAAAATCCCACTGCAATTACTCCTAAGGCATCTCCACAACATCAGATTTGTTTCTTCATGGTTGGGGATCCCTCTGCAAGCTCAGGAGTCCGTCTGATCCTGCAAGTGCAGGATTATGCTTGGTCCCAACCACCCTGCAAGCACCATCCCTTCAGCCCAGTGCCTGCCCTGCACCTTGCAGAGAGGCAGATCTGCCTGAAAACACATTTTCCTCAGCTCCACAAACCAGTTTGGACATTGCAGCTCATAACACTGACCACAGGGACTGCTCAAAGCCTCCCTCACACCCTCCCAAGGGCAGCTCTTCAGCTCCAGCCCTCTCTCTCCAAACTCATGCTAAGCCTCTGGATTTCCAGAGTCAACAAGGGACAAGTCAGAAGATAGAAAGAGTCCCCAGGGATGCAGCACAGCTGTGCTAACGAGCCAGAGGAAGTGTTGGATCTTTGGTCAGACCCTGCAATTCAGCTCAAGTGGCTGCTTCACCTCTGGCCTGTCAGATCAACTTGTTAACCACAGACTGGGAAAGAGCTCCCTGCTTGCTCCCAGCAGGAGATGGATCTTTAGCAGGGGCTGGAAATGCTGAAAACGCCCCTACCCCCCTCACTTTTGATTGCAGAGAGGCCCAGAGATGCAGACAGAGAGCTGAGCCCCAGCTTTGCCAGGTATTTCAAGATCTCACCTTACACTGGGAGAGGATTAGGGCTAGAAAAGAATTTTGTCAAGATTAAGCCAAACAAGTCAGTTCTTTTAAATCAAGTATCATTTCTGGTGAGCTGTCCCCAGAGGGGCTTGGGCTGCAGGATTGGGTTTCCTGTCAGAGGAGATGGGCAGCACTGGGGAGCAGCTGAACTCCATGTTCCTGAGCTGGGAAAGGTCCCCTGAAGTCATGGACTGCCCTGGGAGAGGCTCTGCAGCCAGCACCAGTGGATCCAGTCCAAGGTGGACACTCATCCCAAGTCCAGTCACTGAGCTGGCTCCCAGCTTCCCAATCCAGGGTGCAAAAAAGCTGAGAAACACCAAAATCCAGCAGCCTTTCCACATTCAACTCAGGCAGAAACACATTTTCTTGGATTACTTGGGTAATTTTCAAAGCCTTGTCTGATGAGCCCTCAGCCACCATTCCCCACAACTGAAAGCTTCAGCTGCCATCTACAAAAAGTACAGTTACACCAGCAGGGCTGCCTGGCTTTGTTTTGCTGAAATACCAAACATCAGGTCACAAGTCTTAAAAAAAATCATTAATCTAGAGAGAAAAAATAATTATATCAATTGAAAAGCTGAGAAATTATATCAATTGAATTATATTAATTATGCTTAGAATTATTTTATATATAATTATATATAATAATTAATATAAATTATTTCATATATGTATACTTATTTATTATATTATATATTTATTGTTATTTATTATATATTAATATATACTAATATGTTGATATATTTATGTTATATATTATTACATGTAATATATATAATATTATATAATACTATAGATTATATGTTATATATTTATCCTTATGTATTATGTTTATATTATTATATTCACATTATATTTATTATATTGATAATTATATTTCATTGTTTAATTATATTAATATTTATGTTAACTATTTAATTGTACTATATTGATATTTCTAGTAATTATATAATTATATTCCATTAATATTTCTAGTAAAATATTGAAGAAACAATGCCCCCAGCTCAGCAGGGGTTGACAACAGGGGCTCCCAGTGAGGTCTGCACTGGGAATTAGTTGTAGGAAAGCCATGAGGAGCAGGGCATAGCAATCCCTCTGTGCTGATCTTTTTAGGATCAGGCGAGGGAAGGCTACAAAAATCCCAGCAAGTCATGAAAAGAACCTGCCATGGGACACTTTCCACCATCCCAGGCTGCTCCAAGCCCATCCAGCCTGGCCTTGGGCACTTCCAGGGATCCAGGGGCAGCCACAGCTTCTCTGGGCACCCTGTGCCAGGGCCTCGCCCACACAGGGAGGAATTGCTTCCCAATATTCCATTTTTTCCTGCTCTTTGGCAGTGGAAGCCATTTCCCTTTCCCTGTCCAAGTCCCTCTCCAGCTCTCCTGGAGCCCCTTTGAGCACTGGAAGGAGCTCTGAGGTCTCTCCATGACCAGAGTTAAGAGGTGCTGAAAACCCAGAAGCAGAAATCCCAGTGCCAAGCTGTGGGCTCTCAATCAGAACAATTCATTTTGCCACTTGTGTCCCCTCCCAGGGGTCACACTCGGCACACCTCCCTGGGCACTTCAAAATAAGCTGTTAATTTTTGATATTATTTCTTTTGCTCATCCATTGACCTCTTCCAAAAGGATTTGGCCTTGAAAACAGCAGTGGCTCGACCCTCTTTGTGCTGGGAAGCTGCTCCACAGAAATTCTCTGAATTTCAACAGCACATCAAGGTTCTGGTGAAACTTCTGCCCATTCCTGCCAGGACTGCCTCAGCCACCCAGGACGTGTGGCAATCACATTTTCTGAACAATCCCTTCGCCCAGGATTTTTCTCCTGGAAAGCTGAGAAACCTCAGAGAAAAAGGAAAACAATAATTATCTGATTTGCTTCTCCTGTGTTTTGCTGTTTTGGAATGTGTTTGGAGATTGTTTCATTGGTTTCATGTGAATTGTTTTGACTCAATGGCCAATTGGGGCCAAGCTGTGTCGGGACTCTGGAAACAGTCAGGAATTTTCATTATTATCTTTTTAGCCTTCTCTAAGTATCCTTTCTGTATTCTTTAGTGTAGTTTAGTATAGCATTCTTTATTAAAATATAGTATTATAAAATAATAAATTAGCCTTCAATATAGTATAGTATCATAAAACAATAAATGAGCCTTCTGAGAACATGGACTCAGATTCATCATTGCTCCCTGCCACGGGGCACCCCACAAATACAATAAGCAGGGAGGGTTTTCAGCCAAGCCCAGATGTCCCTGTGGGTCTCTTTCAGTGCTTCACTCATGTCCAGGAGAAATCACCTCCTGCTCTGCTCCATGGCCAATTTTGCTGCTTCACTCTCTGGAAGACCCCAAGAAGTTTTTCCAAGAAAGGAAAGTTTTGCTCCAATTGGGAAATTCCTCCATCCAGCATGTAGCAAATGCAGAAATCAGAGCAAGTTTGCCCCAGAGTCCATGACCAATTAATGCTGTTTTAATCAGCTAGGCCAAATGGATCTGCTCATAAAATTCCTGCCAACTCCCATCCAGCCTATTGGGAATCAACAGGAATTGGGTGTTCCATGCTGTCTGACACAAATGCTGAGTCTGGAATACATTGTTGAGTTTGCATTTTCTGTGGTGGATGGAGAAAAAAGAGGTTTTCCTCTGTGTTCTTCCCCAAAAAAGTTTTTTTAACCTGTCATTTCCTCTTCCCCCAAAATCCTCCAGCAACTGAATTAACAAAATGCTCCCCACACCTGAGAGAATGGTTTATAATAACAGACTGGAATGCTACAGAGCACAATCAGGAGCTGCTTGATTCATTTGAAATAAGAGTTCCTGGTAAGAGCTGAGGGAATAAAAAGAAAAAAAAATAAAAAAAAAATCAGGATAGATTTTTCTATCAGCTCCAGCAAATGCTGTAAGTGCTGTGTTTATCCATGGAATCAAAATACTCCCTGTTCCACTCGGGGAAGTGCAAACACACATTACAATAAAATGTAAAGCTTGCTGAGCTGATACACTTCATAAGTGTGTTTCATGACAGTATCTGCAGAGATAAGGCTCATTAGCACTTACAGCCACCAGCTGAAGGAACCTTAAAAAGCACAGTTACAAACAGGAGAAGAGGAAAAAAATTTGCATCTTTACGTCAAAAAAAAAAAAGCTTCTAAAGGGTTAACCCTTTCCATAATAATAATAATCCTAATAAGTTCTGGGTCCTCTCAACTTGACCTGAGCTCTGGAAAAGCCAGGAAAGCAAATCCTAGCTGGCTGCTGTTGGTCCAGAGCCTGCAGCCACGTTCTGCAGGAGGAGCAGTGGCCCCCCAGGAGCATTTAGGAGTGCAAACACCAAGCCCTGTGCTCCAGGGCTCCTCGGGTCAAGGAACCAAGTGTAGGAACACAGCACAAGCCTCCAGAGAGCTGTTCTGGCTGCAGAGAGAAGGGGCTGCTCCAGCGTGGAGGGAAGCCAGAGGCTCAGCAGGTTTCAGGTTGGACAAACAGGTCCAGGAGAGTTCTTGCAATGCTCCAACACAGCCCTGGGAACTTGGGAAGTTTGTGTTTAACAGAAGGTTTCAGTGTGAACTCAACACCATCCCACCCCAGAGGGGTCTCTCAGGAGGCAGCTGGAACCACAGGGACAGAAATTGAGGGGGAGCAGATTAAGACACTTGGAATGCATCAAATCCTCTCCTCAATCATCAGGGGAAGACTTGACCCCCTTCTCCTCTACAGAACTCAGGTGGCCACAGAACCCAAGCCCTAGAGGAGCCACATTATTTTATTATTCCATGGAATTGGAGCAGAGAGGATCCACATGGAGCTTCTGGCATCAGGAGTCCTCCCACCTCTAGTGGTCCCCGCAGTGGGGATATTCTGATTTAACATCTTCAAAACCTAACTCCCTCTTAGAAGGCGTCAAGGCACAGGGATGAAACAGGAGACAGGGAAGGCAAATCCAGTCTTGAACTCTCCTGAGCCAGGATTTCCATGTGCCACCACCCCTGTGCAGCTCTGGACCACGAATGCCTCACACTGTGGGAGCACCAGTGATGGTCACTGGTCCAGCACCTCCTCTGGCTGCCCAGCCACCCCTACAACAGCTTAACCTCCACAGTTTCTTCTGACTCAGATTTTCCACTAAAAAAACCCTTAAAGAATGTTTAAATATCAACATTAATTTGAAATAACAACAGTGTCAGCACGTCCTTAAATGAAGAGAATGGAATGGAGCATCTCTGGGCCAGGAATATCCACAAGAGAGACGGGGAGAGCTTTTTACACAGGTAGATGGTGATGGGATGAGTGGGAATGTTTTAAAGTGAAAGAAAACAGGTTTAGGTGAGGTGTTAGGAGGAAATCCTTCCTTGTGAGGGTGGGCAGGCCCTGGCACAGGGTGCCCCTGGATCCCTGGAAGTGTCCAAGGCCAGGCTGGACCAGGCTTGGAGCACCCTGGGACACTGGAAGGTGTCCCTGCCCATGGCAGGAGGTGGAACTAGAAAATTTTTTCTAACCCAAATGACTCCATGACTCTCCAAGAGGAAACTACACCAGCAAAATGAATTAATCCGACAGAAACAAGAAAAAAGGCTGCAAAAACTGACAAAACTTGCTCTGGTCAGAAAGATTCAGACTAAGCTGCATCACAGAGGCTTCTCCATGCAGTCTTCCAGACTTTCCACTTAACCTGCTCCCCCTTCCCAATCCCACAGCCTAATTCAATTACCTGCCACCAAATAAGCCTTCAGGCCATTCTCATTACCCCGATAAAGCACAAGGCCTTTAATTATTAAACACTCTGGGGCTCTTTGTGTTGGGGTTGTGGGGCTGGACTCCCTTTTATTGTTGTCAGCAGCTTCCAGAAATCAAGTTAATCATTGACCAGGCCTTTCAGCAGGAGACCAGAGTCCTGTGGATTCCTGGTCTCTGGTTCTGCATCACCAGTCAGGCTAAAGGAAGTCACCAACCTCCTGCTTTGCCAGGTATCCACTCAATATTCTCCCAACAACCCATCTTCCCCCTCCAAGGTGTCATTTACAGCACTGGGGAAAAGAAAAATGCAATATCTGGACATGGAGGCTGCAGCAGTGCTCATCATTAACCTGAGTTCAGAAAGGAACAGCCCCAGGCGAGGGAAACTGAGGCACAAGGCGGTGGTTCCAAAATGTCAAGCAACGTGATCAACCCACTACTTAAGCCAAAAAATTACTAATTCTGGTCTGAGTTAATGCTGCTTCATCCTTTGCAGGCAGGAGGAGCTTCCAAGCCCAATCTGGGACAAATCCTGCTCCCCAGGGATGAAGATGCAGGTCTGGCACAGTTGTTTTTCCAAAACTTCCTGGTTTTGTCACCACACTCGTGGCACTTCATCAAATCCAGCTCCACTTCCAGGCACCTCCAAAGCAAATGCTGCTTCTGGGCACGGGGTTCCCTTTCCAGAGGAATGGAGGTTAAACACTGCTTTGAGTTGACCCAGAGAGGCCAACTTTGGGAGCCAAGCCAGGCAGGACTCACAGCAGTGACAACTCAACCTGCTCCAAAAAAGCAAGGGAGGGGAAAAAAAAAACAACCCACCCACCCAAACCAGGCAAACCTTTGCAGTTTTCCAAGGAAAAGCCCAAATGCAGCAGCTGAACCCCGCAGAGCCGTGTGGGAGCGGCAGAACGCGCGGCCCAGGGCGGGATGGCCGAGCCGTCCTTTCCGGGCACTCCAGCTGTGTTTGCCTGCCTGCTGCATTCCTGCCTCGCCAGCCCAGGCCAGGTTTTGTTTTTTTGGGTTGTGCTGGGAAGCAGCTGCTCCGTCTCACACACGCCAGAGCCCGGCGGAGCCACCGCGGCCTGGAGCGGCCTGCACGTGGCCCCACACCACCCTCCAGTGACAGCCGCACACACGCGGGCTCTGCCATCCCCCAGAGCGGCCCATGGGCTGGAAAAACAGGGGCAGAGAGCCCGTGGGATTGATTCTCCTGGAGGGGACACTCCAGCTGGTAGGGCCCGTGGGATTGCTTCTCCTGGAGGGGACATTCCAGATGACATTCATGGTGACTTCGCGCCCTGCTCAGGAACCCGCCCCAGAGCGCTCACAGTGCCTGAACAGCCCCTTCAAGTCCAACATCCTGGTCTTTTCCAAGTCCCTCCTAACAAAATCACACCCTGAACAGGCCCCTCAAGTCCAACATCCCACTCTTTTCTAAGTTTCTCTTAACAAAATCACACCCTGATGGACGAGGTTTCTATCCTACAGCTGACGCTGGAACTCGCGGTGACTTTGCGCCCTGCTCAGGAACCCACCCCAGAGTGCCCACAGCACATGAACAGCCCCTTCAAGTCCAACATCCTGCTCTAAGTCTCTCCTAACAAAATCACACCTTGAAGGACAAGGTTTCTATCCTACAGCTAGCTGACTCTGGAACTTGTAGTGCCTTCATGCCCCACTCAGGAACCCACCCCAGAACACTCAGGGTGCCTGAACAGCCCCTTCAAGTCCAACGTTTTGCTCTTTTCTAAGTCTCTCCTAACAAAATATACCCTGAACAGCCCCTTCAAGTCCAATATCCTGCTCTTTTCCAGGTCTCTCTTAACAAAATCATACCTTGAACAGCAAGGTTTCTGTCCTACAACAAAGCTGGAACTCGTGGAGTTGCAACTGATGCTGGAACTTGCAGTGACTTCATGCCCTGCTCAGGAACCCGCCCCAGAGTGCTCACAGCACATGAACACCCCCTTCAAGTCAGGCATCCTCCTCTTTTCTAATTCTCTCTTAACAAAATCACACCCCGAACAGCAAGGTTTCCACCCCACAGCTGACACTGGAACTCAGGGTGACTTCACACCCTGCTCAGGAACCCTGAAGGCGCCTGAACAGCCCCTTCAAGTCCAACATCCTGCTCTTTTGCAAGTCCTCTTAACAAAAACACATCCTGAAGGATGAGGTTTCTATCTTACAGCTGAAACTCGTGGTGACTTCACGCCTCACTCAGGAACCCACCCCAGAGCGCTCAAGGTGCCTGAATAGCCCCTTCAAGTCCAACGTTTTGCTCTTTTCTAATTCACTCTGAACAAAATCACACCCTGAACAGCCCCTACAAGTCCAACATCCTGCTCTCTCCTAAATCTCTCTTAACAAAAACACACCCTGAAGAATGAGGTTTCTGCCCTACAGCAGAGCTGTAACTCGCGGAGCTGTAACTGACACTGAATCTCGCGGTGACTTCACGCCCTGCTCAGGAACCCACCCCAGAGTGCTCACGGCACCTCAACAGCCCCTTCAAGTCCAACATCATCCTCTTTTCTAATTCTCTCTTAACAAAATAACACCCTGAAGGATGAGGTTTCTATTCTACAGCCAACTCTGGAACTTGCAGTGACTTCAAATCCCACTCAGGAACCCCACCCCAGAGCGCTCACAGCACCTGAACAGCCCCTTCAAGTCCGACATCCTGCTCTAAGTCTCTCCTAACAAAATCACACCCTGATGGACAAGGTTTCTATCCTACAACTCACACTGGAACTCACGGTGATTTCATGCCCCACTCAGGAGCCCCGAAGGCGTCTGAACAGCCCCTTCAAGTCCAACATCCTCCTCTTTTCCAAGTCCCTCCTAAACAAGTCACACCCTGAACAGCCCCTTCAAGTCCAACATCCTCCTCTTTTCCAAGTCTCTCCTAACAAAATCACATCCTGAACAGCCCCTTCAAGTCCAACATCTCGCTCTTTTCTGGGTCTCTCCTAACAAAATCATACCTTGAAGGACAAGGTTTCTATCCTACAGCTGATGCTGGAACTTGCAGTGATTTCATGCCCCACTCAGGAACCCTGAAGGCACCTGAACAGCCCCTTCAAGTCCAACATCCTCCTTTTTTCCAACTCCCTCCTCAAAAAACCACACCCTGAACAGCCCCTCAAGTCCAACATCCCATTCTTTTCTAAGTTTCTCTTAACAAAATCAAACCCTGAAGGATGAGGTTTCTATCCTACAACTGACACTGGAACTTGAGGTGAATTCACACCCTGCTCAGGAACCCTGAAGGCACCTGAACAGCCCCTTCAAGTCCAACGTTTTGCTCTTTTCTAAGTCTCTCCGAACAAAATGACACCCTGAACAGCGAGGTTTCTATCCCAGAGCAGAGCATGGCACCTATCCTGCACCTGCCAAAGGGAATAAAAATACACAGCGCTTCCCACACTGCAAAGCCCGCAGTGAGTGGTGTGTTGGTAAATTAGGGCAAGCTATGCTTCCCCTCCCTCCCTCCCTCTCCTCCCCGTGAGCATTTGAGGGTTCCTGTTGCCTGCGTGCAGGGGACAGATCAGTTACATTTATGCAGAACATTGCAATCTGTCAATATAAACACTATGTAAGCATGAGCCACTTGTAACATTACTACTGTCTTGACAAGTGTTTGCAGAGGGGGCAGAGCTGCTGGGATCCTTCTGTTCCCAGAGGGAAAGCAGAGCAAACCCCAGCCAGCAACAAAAATATTCCTTCCAGCAAGAATTAAAAAATACGTTTTTTTTGTTTTTAAAAAAAAGGGGTACATCAAAACTGAATCAGACTCTAAATCAGAACAGAAAATAGAGGAGTTGATTTATGGCCACCCCAGACCCATGGATCAGGAAAGCAGAGGCTCCCACGGGCTGGTTTCCCTTCCCACCAGCACAGGGCACCGCAGGGTTGAAGTTCCTCAGCCACCCTGTCACCCCAGCATGGCTAATCTTGTCACCTGCCACTTCCAAAGCCCAGAAGTGCAAGTCCCAACACAATTCCCAGATGCTGCTCCGGCATTTCCACCACCCCCAGCCACAGTGGAGAGAGGAAAGGGAGGGAAGGAGGGGAGGTACCCATGCCCAGAGCGTGTCAGGCACCGGGAAAGCAGAGCAGGGAGGAAAACTGAAATGCAATGCTTTCTCAGGGATCCTGGCAGCCTGGGGCTGCTCCAAACTCCCCCCAGCAGCCTGCTGGAATATGGTGCAAATTAGTGCTCAGACGGCCCAGCTGCAGAGGCCGTGGCTGGACATCGAAGCAGCCTCACTCCTGGGGCAGCCAGTGCATCCCAGCAGGCTGACACGGAGCCCCAGGCAATGCCTCCCCTAAAAAATTCAAAACCCCACAAAATTCAGCCCCATCATCCTCCTCCTCCTCCTGAGGGGCAGCTCTAAGCGCACAAGAGCCAGCAGGGCTGTGCTCCGTTTTGCAGGCATGTTTATTTTCTCTCTGTCAAGAAGTTTCTTATCAGCTAAGGTTTAGGAGCTGTAGCATCGCCACATCCCTGATCCCTGCAGCCAGGCTCCTCCAGCTGCTTCCCAGGAGTTAGGGCAGAGCCAAACCCCTCCTGAGCAGGTGCCTGCGGGCTCTCAGCTCTGCTCAGCATCACTGCAGGTGCAGGAACCCTGGGTCTCGCTGGCGCCTGCTCCAGGAGGAGGGCAGCAACACCCAGCTGCCAGAATTCCCCTCAGAAAAAGGGAAAACCTCTCTCTTCCTCCACAGACCATCACCTTCAGCACGTCTCCCAGCCAGGCAGCCTGGGGATGGAGCAGAAGAGCAGCAAGAGCCCCACATACACCCCAAACTCTGCTTCCAGAGGGTGTTTATCCCACTTGGCCGCTTGTGCATCCCTCCAAGAACACCAGGGAAGCGCAGCAGCCTCCAGCCGTGGTGCTCCCAGCCCAGCATCCCTTCCTGCCACCCCCAGGGACACGCACAGACATGACTCCATGCTGACACAACCTCATTACCCTGTAACCATGGCCCATTTCTGTCCCCAGGCACTCATTCCCCACCAGGCCATGCATTTGGAGACGTGGAATTCTTTCCCTGAAATAAGACATTGGGGCTGGGGGGGGAGGGATCATCCACAGCTGTCTCTATCCCCCTCCAGGCTGAGGAAGGGAGCAGCCACAGCGTGACATCTGCTGAGCACTGCCTCACTCTGTGCCCCAGCACCTCCTCCACAGGGATGCCAGCTCCCAGAGGCCACCAAAAAGTGGCTCTGGGACTCAAAGGAAGCATCCTTTCCCTGCCTGGAGGGTGTGTTTTAGCTCAGGTCATTCAGCCAAGGATTTACCAGAATGAACAGATGTGCTGCCTCACCTGGAGCAGCTCCTTCATGCACATGGCAGAAGAAGAGACCAACACCAGCCTTCCCAGGGCATTTGCAGAGAGAACTGGGGATGTTCCTGTTCTGCAGGATCCTCCAGCTTTTTTACCAGGTGGGATTTCTTTCCTTACCAACAGAGAGAAGCCCACGGTGTGGAGGGGTCAGCTCTTCCACACACACTTGTGGATTATCAGGAGCTGGGATCTCAGCACCGACTACTCCCAGTGTCCCCAGCAGCTCTGCAAGTGCAACCTCTGCTCTTGGGAGAACAAAGAGGGGGATCAGCTGCTCCTTTGCTGGGGCTTCAACCAGAGACAAGGAGGCTTTGCATAAGCAAACTCCACTGCACAGCAGCCCAGAGTGCACATCTGGCTGGGGGCACATCTGGCAGCACCTCCCTCTGCCAGGCAGGGAGTCTCAAACCAGAAACAGCAGCTGTACCAAGACAAGAGAGAAACCCACAGCGGTCAGCACAGACAGCAGACACTGCCCTTGGCTCAGAATGTCCCTGCTACAGTTAAAACCTCTCCAAGCCAAGAGAGAAATCCCAGAAGGAGCTGGAATGAGTTACCTGCAGCTCTAGAGCAGACAGCAGCACAGCAGGGATTAATAGGAGAGTCACAGCCAAGCTCCTTGCAAAGCCTGTCAGTCCCCAAGGCACAACTGAGCTGCACAGTGCCGGTGGTCCTGGGCACACACACGAGCCAGCGGGCTGGGAACAGCCCTCTGCACGCTGCCCAGGGAGAAAAGGGCTTTTCCTAAAAACCTGCACACACAGCACTGGCTGTTTCCTTAGAAAACCAGCCCCAGCAGCAGGAAGTGAAACGGTTCTGGAGTTGGAAACAGAAGATGTAAGTAGCGCTGTTTGGAAAACTTTGCCAGACCACAAGCAATGGACAAGCCTCAACACCAGGATTTGTTTTACTGGAAAGAAAGGGGGAAAACCTCAAGTCTGCTAAAACATTCTCCAGGGCTGGTCCAGTGGCTCCTACCAGTGGTCACAACACAACATCCCCCCCCAAAAAAAAGGAAAAAAAAAAAAAAGAAGCAAGAATCCCCACTGTTGCGTAAACTTACACAAAAACCTCTTGCACAGGTGCTCGCGTCAAACTCCTCTCTCAAACCAACATTTTGCGACAAATGGTTTAAAATTAAGGATAAGAAGCAGCGACACCCCAAAAAGCAGAGAGGGAAAACCCCGCAAGGAGCGGACGCGGCTGCGGGGGGCGTTGAAGAGGATCGGGGAGGGTTGGCCGGTCCAGCTCACCGCACAGAGCCGGGACAGCGGGATAAAAATAGGGGGATAAATCCCTGGAATCGGGGGGATAAAACCTCGGTATAATGGGGATAAAACCTCGGTGTAATGGGGATAAAACCCCGGGATAATGGAGATAAAACCCCGGGATCGGGGGTCGGGAAAGGATCGGGATCCACCTGCGCGACGCGCGCCGGGCCGGGAGCGCCCCCTGCCGGCCGCGCCCCGCGCCGCGCACAGGTGAGCGCCGGGGATGCGGCGCCCGCGGATCCCCCCAAAAACCAACGGGCAGCACCCCCCTGCTTGCACCTGGTGCTGAAACCCGCGCTTTAATTGCGGGGAAAATGGAGTTTTTTCTGCGCTGTCCCATCCTTGGGGAGTTACAGCCCGCGGCTGGTGCGCTGCGGGTCCGCTCCGTACGGGGAACGGGGAACGAAGCGCTCGCTGGCCCCCGGTCCCGGGACACAGCCCGGCAGCTCCCGGGGGGCTGAGACCCGCGGCTCCCGGAGCGCCCGGTCCCGCCTGGCAAATCCATGGGGATTCCGGGCGCTGGGACGCGGGACAGCCGCGGGCACGGCGCTGTCGCTGCCCCTATCCCGGCTGTCACTCCAGGAGGGGATGCCCGCACCCCCGAGGCACGGAGGGTGCCCGCAGGAGAAGAGCAGCATCCCCACCAACGCGCAAAACCCCTTCAGCATCAAAAAAAACAAACTCGGGCAAAAGTTAAAGAGCGGGAGCGGGGGGCACCTACCCGAAGTAGGCGGCGGAGGGCCGCGGGGCGCAGGCGAGCAGCCCTAGGAGCGCGCAGGAGGAGAGCCATCCCAGCAGGACGTGTCCATCCAGCATCTTGCAGCGGCGCCGGCGCTGCTCATCTCGTTCCCCCGCCGCGCCCGCTGCGGCCCCGCCGCCCGCCCCGCTTCTTATAGCGCGGCCGGCGGAGAGAGCCCGAGCGGCGGCGGGGCGGGCCGGGGAGGGGCCGCCGGGGGGGGAGGGACACGGAGGAGAGGCGGGGTGGCCCACGGGGACACGCCCCGGGAGGAGGGACGGAGCGGCGGGGCGGGGAGAGAGCGGGGAACGCGAGCGGAGCGGGGAGAGGGGAGCGCGGGACGCGTGGGGAAGGGGAGAGGGCAGGGGGGGAGAGAGGGATGAGCGTGCCAGGGTGGGTGTGCAAGGGGTTGGCATCTGGGCATGGGGTGGGCAGCGCTGCCGGGTGTGCAAGGCGTGGGCGTTGCAGGTGCCAGGGCTGGGTGGTGGTGCAAGGGTCAGAGGGAAGTTGTGCAGGGGGGAGGTGTGGCACATCTGGGCAGCTGTGCAAGAATGGAGCAGTCGTGAAAGGGCTGGGTGTGCCAGCTGGGCAAGGGGGAGGTGTGACACATCTGGGCAGCTGTGCAAGAATAGAGCGGTCCTGATAGAGCTGGATGTGCCAGGGGTGGGCAGCTGGGCAGGGGGGAGGTTTGGCACATCTGGGCAGCTGTGCAAGAATGGAGCAGTCCTGAAAGGGCTGGGTGTGCCGGGGTGGATGTGCCAGGGGTGGGCAGCTGGGGAAGGGGTAAGTGTGGCACATCTGGGCAGCTGTGCAAGAGTGGAGCAGTCCTGAAAGGGCTGGGTGTGCCAGGGGTGGGCAGGTGGGCAGGGGGGAGGTGTGCCACATCTGGGTGGGGGTGCAAGGGGTTGGCATCTGGGCATGGGGTGGGCAGCACTGCCGGGTGTGCAAGGCGTGGGTGTTGCGGGTGCCAGGGCTGGGTGGTGGTGGAAGGATCAGGGAAGATGTGCAAGGGGCAGATGTGCCACATCTGGGCAGCTGTGCACGAATGGAGCAGTCCTGAAGGGGCTGGGTGTGCCAGGGGTGGGCAGCTGGGGAAGGGGTAGGTTTGGCACATCTGGGCAGCTGTGCAAGAATGGAGCAGTCCTGAAAGGGCTGGGTGTGCCAGCAGGGCAAGGGGGAGGTTTGGCACATCTGGGCAGCTGTGCAGAGGTCGGATGAGGGAAGGCACGGGCGTCGCACACTCGTGTGCACACCCACAGCGCTGTGAGCAGTGCGGGGACACCGAGCAGCCCGGGGAGGAAGCAGTTAATGCCCTAAATGTCACCCTCGTGGCCGGCAGCGTTTTTCCAGGTCGGTGGATGTCACTGTCCCCGTCATCCTGGAGGCAATTCCAGCCCCCTGGAAGGAAGGTTCCCCTCCGGAGCATGTGCGTGTCACACTGCTGAGCCAGCCCGTGTCCCCGTGGGGACAGAGCCGGGAGGACACCTGCCCCTGGGCTCGCATCTCCAAAGCCACCGTCCCTGGGGGTTGAAGCTCAGCCCCAGCAGGTGACATTTGGGTGTATGGTGAGCAGCAAAGTGCTCAGGATGGGGTCACTGGTGTTTCTGACCCCCACAATCTGTGGACAGAGCAGTTCAGGAGCCACACAAGGGGAGAGTTCATGGGGATGAGCCTTCTGTCCTGGAACAGCTCCTGGGGTGACACTGGGAGCTCAGTGAATTTGTTCTCACCCCTGACTGTACTCTTGAGCATTTCCAGCATTCCCAGGCTTATGCAAACTGTGTGGATTCTGCTTATTTTTGGGGTGTGAAGGAGGAAGATTTTTAAAATTTATTTTTTAGTGTTTAAAACATCTCAGCCCAGTGCCTGACCACATTTTTAGCAAAACAAAAGTGTCCTTGTGGAAAAGCACCGTTCAAAGCTTCCCACATCCACCCGTGCATGGGATGTGGGTGCTCCCACTGTGGCTCTGCACCAGCACCCCTTGGGGTGGGGGCTGAAACTGGCTTGGGGTGGGTGTCCCATCCACTCCAGCTTCCTCAAATCCATGTGATTCACCATTATCTGGGAATATCTCAGCTTCCTTCTCCCAGTGAAGTGGCACCGAGTCAGCCCCCTGTGGGTGCTGGGGGTCAGAAGCCCCATGGGGCCACCACAGTGATTTTATTTCATTAAAGCCCCATCTAGAGGCCTTTCCTGGAGGAGAATTTGGGAGATAGGACCAGCGCCAGGGTCATGCTGAGTGTCCTTATCCTGCCACCCGAGCTCTTCCAGCTTGGGAAAAGGCAAGGCAGGGTTAGAGGTGGAGGCCAGGACAAGCAATGTTATCACTGGGAGGCTTTTCCTGAGCATTTCTCTGGTGGAAAAAGCAGTTCAAGAGTCATTTTCCACGCACATCCCCAACAGGCTGGTGATCCCAGCACGTGGAAGGAAACTCCGGTTGCTCCAGGCAGCCCCTGTGGGTCATGGAAAGGCAGTGAGCCCCTTGCTGTTCCGCATTTTCTCTGCCAGAGCCGGGGTGATGCCCTGGCTGTGTGTGTGACTCTTTCCAAAGCCAGGCAGCACCAAAAATAGTCCCCACTTCTGCTTCCAGCCAGGAGAAAAAGGGAAGCCCAAGCAGGCCGTGGCTCCTCCGGGGCTTTGCTGCTTGTCATGCCCGGGGACCACGCATGCAGCATCTTCCTGGGACAGCTTGGTGGCTTCCAGGTCCTTCAGGTGGCAGAAATCGCGGTGTTTCTGCTCAGAGCGGCGGCCTCGGGCGCTGTCCCCGCAGCCACCGACAGCAGAGGGCAGTGCCACATCGGAGCAGTGCCACGGCTCTGGAAAAGGGAATTTTTCTGTCCGGGGTGGAAGGGACACAGCAGAGCCAGGGGGAAGCAGCCGAGCACCCAAGGAGTTTGGTGGTGTAAGTGGCAATTCCAAAGGGTCATAATTGTTTTCTTTGGGAGCAAAAGATGCCAGGTGCAGGGGGAATGCTGGACAAGGAGTCCCCAGACTTGTTGTCACCTCTGGTGTGGCAGCAGCACAAACCCTGTGTCCTCACCCTGTGGGAAATGGGTTTGCAGAGAATTTTTTTAGTGACCACAACCCCACCGTTGTTCTTCTGGAATGTGCTCCTGCAGGCAAAGCCGTTGTGGGAGTGACCTGTGAGGATCCAAGTGTGGCATCCTGCAAAGGGTCCCAAAATCCCATTCCCTGTGTCCCTGTCCTGTGGGTGACACCATCCCATGGCAGCTCGGCCAGCACTGCTGTGTCCACCCCAGCAGGCTCTTCCCAAGGGGATCTGGAGGGTGATTTCAGGTTTTCCTGCTCCATGACTCAGCTGTGGAGCAGAGCCTGCCTGAGGCTTCCCCATCCCGGAGGAGCCCTCGCTCCCATCCGTGTGTTTTTTGCAGGGATCCCAGCTCATCATTTCTCCAGGGCTTCCCTTTTGTCAGGACCCAGGACATCCCTCTGGCTGTCCTGAGCAGCCCAGACCCTGCCAGGGGGCTCAGAGACCCTGGCACAGAGCCCAGAACACCTGTGGGTTTGATTATGACCCATGGAGCAAATTACCAACCTTAGATGAAGATCTGCAAGTCACAACAATTTAGGTAGAATAATAGTGAAGTTATCATGGGGTGGAAAAATAGATTTTGGGGTTTCTGGAATGGGGGTTCAGGAGGCAAAATGAAGGGAACTGGGCATGTCCAGCCTTTCTCCTTCTTCTTCTTGGCCTCCATCTTCTGCTGTGATGGTGGCACTCACAGATTGGTTTAGAGTAGAAGCTCACTGTCTAACACAGGTGATGGGTATTGGGAAGTCATTGTAAATATATATAGTTTTTAGTTTAAAAAGATAACACTGCCCCGGGGGCAGGCAGAGCCTCGGACTGTCTTGCTAAGCTGACCTCAGCTGGACAGGAGAAAATTTTTTTTAGATAAGAAATAATAAACAACCTTGAGACTGAGAAATGAAGAGCTCTGACTCCTTCTTCAAGCACCCAGGTTGGGAAAAGAAACTTTCCAACTTTTCTCGGGGTCACTCTGAGCAGCGAGAGATCCCGACACCCTTCCCTCCCTAAAGCTTTGCTCCAGGTGTTTTTCTCTGCAGGGCAACACCAGGTTCCACCCCCCACCCAAAACACCCATTGCAGAGCAGAGGGGATTTTGCCCATGGAGGTTTCTCTGCCTCTCCAGGGCAGCCTCCAGCTCAGTGGGGCGACTGACTCACAGGAGGGTGAGAGGCAAGGAAAATACCCGTGAGCTCATCCCTCTCATCCCTCGCTGCCAGTCCTGCATGGATTCCCCATGAGATATTTGGCAGCCACTCCCAGGTTGGGGTAACCCAAGCAGGGCAGGACAGGCGGGGACCTCACCGGGCTGGGCTGGGCCGGTGGCCGAGGCCGTTCCCGGGATAGCTGAGAAGCCTTCGGTGGTGTTTCCTCCTAGAGGAGCCACTCACGTTTCCCTCCCTCCGCTCCCTGAATTAGAAGTGGGCCTGGCATTTCTGTGCCCTCCGGAGGGAGGCTGAAATAACAGACAGGAGCCGGGAATGTGGCGTTCACATCCTCTGAAAAATCCCTTTGCACCCAGGATTTTTCTCCTGGGAAGCTGAGAAACCTCAGAGAAAAGGAAAACAATTCTTTTCTCATTTGATTCTCCTGTGTTTTGCTGCTTTGGAATGTGTTTGGAGTTTGTTCACCCACAGGTGATTGTTCCATTGCATTCTGCTGTGAGTTGTTTTCACTCTTTGGCCAATCAGGGCCAAGCTGTGTCAGGACTCTGGAGAGAGTCAGGGGTTTTCATTATTATCATTTTAGCCTTCTGTCTATATCCTGTCTGTATTCTTTAGAACAGTTTAGCGTTCTTTAATATAATATAGTATCATAAAATAATAAATTATCCTTCTGAGAACATGGAGTCAGATTCATTCCTTCCTTCATCAGGGCACCCCACAAATGCAATACTGGGAATGCTGCCTGCCCACAGGACAGTGTTTGTCCCACCAGGATCACACCCTGCTATTGGGTTTGCAGGGATTCCCCCTAATTTAGAAAGCTGTGCCTCCAAGTCAAACAGAAGGAAGCACCAATTCTTCACCTTTTTGCATGAGGTGACCTTGAGGTGCCTGCACCGACCTTCAGAGAATCATGGAAGTGTAAAAAGGTTGGAAGGGGCTTAAAGCTCATCCAGCCCCACCCCTGGATGGGCAGGGACACCTCACACTGTCCCAGGCTGCTCCAAGCCCATCCAGCCTGGCCTTGGGCACTGCCAGGGATCCAGGGGCAGCCCCAGCTGCTCTGGGAATTCCATCCCAGCCAGGAATTCCCAATTCCCAATCTCCCATCCATCCCTGCCCTCTGGCAGTGGGAGCCATTCCCTGGCTCCTGTCCCTCCATCCCTTGTCCCCAGTCCCTCTCCAGCTCTCCTGGAGCCCCTCCAGGCCCTGCCAGGGGCTCTGAGCTCTCCCTGGAGCTTCTCCTCTCCAGGGGAACATTCCCAGCTCCAGAGCAGAGGGACTTCATCCCCTCTTGTCCCTCTTTTTTCTCTCTTCTTGCTTATGTTAATGTCCAATTCTTTTGTTCTGGCAACAAAACACATTTCCTTTCACTGATGCTTCCAAAAGCTGACAAATTATTTTGTAAAGTACCTAAAAATTGATTTATTTTTTCCCTCCTGCTTCCATGCACATCCTTCCCGAGCTGTGCTCTGCTCTTGCAAAGCTTTTCCTTCATTTCTTCATTTTTCCTCCATCCCATCAAAACAGCCCCTCTGAGCAAACCCAGGCAGGAATTCCTCACATGGAATTCACCTCTTTGCTGGTAATTTCATGGAGAATAATGGACTTTATAGTCCGGACCAGAATGCTGTCCTAATACAATTAATCCCAGTGCAAAAATCAGGTCCCTTTTGTCTTTGTGTCATCCAGATACGTCAGGAATGAAGGAATTTTGTGGGGCAGAGCTGCAGGAGGGATTTTTGAGCTCTGAAGAAGCAGTGCCAAGGGAACAGGGACTCTTCCCACCTTCAGCCTGCATTAAAACCTGTAAAACCTGCATTAACCAGCCATTATTTGAGGGATTGTGGGGACAATTGGAAAATTGTCATTTCCTTATGAAAATCAGGTGTAAAAGACAGACCTGGATTTGTGCCCAGGGAGGGAGAAACCCCTGTGTGAGCTCAGCACCTCCTCTGAGCTGATCAGTTCTGTTATAGAATAAAATTAACATGGAAACCTTGAGCTATTCCTGAGCTGTGACGCTCCTGGGCTCACTGGGAGAGCGGCTGGGAGGGGGAAATGAAGAAATTGAGGTTGTGGAGGCAGGAATTGGGGGGGAAAGAGGGAGATTCAAGGGTTGGAGGGAGGGTAAATATCCCAGTGCTGATCCATAGGGCTCTGCTGCTCCAGGAGCTCTTGTTTAGCCCGGCCTGAGGGTGACAGGAGCCCTGGTGTCCCTCTGTCCTTGGGGTCACCCACCCCTGTCCCTCCATCAGGGCATGGAGGCAGGGCCAGGGAGGTGCCCCAGTCAAGGCCCTTTGACCTGGAGCACACATGAAGGCATTGGATGCAGGGGAGAGGAGAGATGAGATAGCATGGGAGGAAAGGGAAAGAAAAGAAGGGGGGAAAAGAGAAAAAAAAAATGGAAAAAGGGGGAAAAAAGGGAAAAAGAGAAAAAAGGAGGAAAAAAGGAAAAAAGAAAAAAAGGGGGGAAAGAGGAAAAAAGAAGGTAAAAAGAAAAAAAAAGGGGGGAAGAGGAAAAGAGGGAGGAAAAAAGAGGAAAACTAAAAAAGGGAAAAAAGAAAAAAGGGGGAAAGAGAAAAAGGGAGGAAAAAAGGGGGAAAGGGGGAAAAAGAGGAAAAAAGGGAGAAAAAAGGGGGGAAAGGGGGAAAAAGAGGAAAAAAGGAAGAAAAAAGGAAGAAAGGTGGAAAAGATGAAAAAAGATGAGAAAAAAGGAAAAAAGGGGGAAAAGAGGAAAAAGGGGGAGAAAAAGGGAGAAAATAGGAAAAAAGGGGAGAAAAAGGGAGAACAAGGAAAAAAGAAAAAAGGGGGAAAAGAGGGAAAAGGGCAAAAAATGAGAAGGGAAAAAAAAGGGGGAAAAGAGAAAAACAAAAGGAGAGAAAAGGAAAAAAGGGGGGAAAAGAAAAAAGGAGGGAAAGGGGGGAAAAAAGGAAGAAAAAAGGGGGAAAAGGGAAAAAGGGGGAAAGGGGGAGAAAAAAGGAAAAGGGGAAAAAATAGGAAAAAAAGAAGGAAAAAAGAAAACAAAAGGGGGAAAAGAGGAAAAAGAAAACAGGGATAAAAGGAAAAAAGGGAAAAAGGGGGGAAAAGAGAAAAAAGGGAGAAAAAAGGAAAAAAAGGGAAAAAAAAAAAAAAAGGAAAAAAGAAAAAAAGAAAAAAGAGAAAAAGGGGAAAAGGGGAAAAAAAGGAAGAAAAAGGGGGAAAAGAGGTTAAAAGGGAGAAAAAAGGGAAAAAGGAAAAAGAAAAAAAAGAAAAAAAAGGAAAAAGAGAAAAAGGGAAAAGGAAAAAAGGAAAAAGGAAGAAAAAGGAGGGAGAGAGGGAAAAGGGGAAAAAAAGGAAAAAAGGGGAAAAGGGGGGGGAAGAGGAAAAAAGGAAAAAAAGAAAAAAGGGGAAAAGAGGAAAAAAGGGAGAAAAAAAGGGGGAAAAGGGAAAAAAGGGGGAAAGAAGAAAAAAGGAGAAAAGGGGGGAGAAAGGAAAAAGGGGGAAAAAGAGGAAAAAGGGGAGAAAAAAGGAAAAAAGGGGGAAAAGGGGGGAAAAGGAAAAAAGAAAATCAAGGGGAAAAGAGGGAAAAAGAGGAAAAAGGGGAAAAAAGAGGAAAAAAAGGAAGAAAAAAGAGGAAAAAGGGAAAGAGAGGAAAAAAGGGAGAAAGGGGGGGAAGGAAAAAAGGAGAAAAAGAGGAAAAAGGGGAGGAAAAAAGGGGGAGGAAAGAGAAAAAAGGGAGGAAAAAAGGAAAAAAAGATAAACAAGGGGAAAAAGAGGAAAAAAAGGGAAAAAAGAGGAAAAAAGGAGGAAAAAAAAGGGAAAAGGGGGGAAAAGGAGAAAGAAAGGAAAAAAGGAGGGAAAAGTGAAAAAAAGAGTAGAAATTGGGGAGCAGAAGCTGGAGTTCAGCTGCCCCTGGCTGTGGTCACTGCTGTCACCTTGGACAGAGGTAACAGAAACCTCTTAGACCTCTAAAAATTCATTTCTGGTTGGAGTTTTGTAACAGTTTCCAACCATCCCCATTGTCTGTGGGTGCTGCATTCCACCACGGGATATTGGAAATTTTTCTGATTAATTATTGCTCTGATAAAATAATTTTGGTTATTTTTTTGAAATTCCTCTAATTGATCACTGCTCTGATAAAATAATTCCAGTTTAAAAATCCTCTCTCCATTGGATTCACTGGGAAGGGACATGGGATGTTTGATCAGTTTTTAACACTGCAAAGAACAAAAAATTATAAAAACAGAGGATGAGGAGCAGGATTGGGCAGTGCTTTCCTTCTTTTTTCTTTCTTTTTTTTTTTTTTTTGTTTGTTTGGTTGGTTGGTTTTTGGTTTTTTTTGGTTTTGTTTTTTTTTTTAATAGTGATTTTTTGGGGAATGGAGATTGGCAGGGAAGAGAAGAAAACAAAAAAAGTCCCCATTGAGAAGGTGGGGGAAAATTTCTATGGGGAAAAAATGAAAGTATTCCCAATGCAGGTCCAAAACATCAACAGATTTCCTTGGATATTTCAAAATATGACCTTTTTTGCCTGCAAATTACATCTGGCTTTAAAAAATAAATCCCAGAGTGCAAAGGAAAGGCTGGAAAGGGAGGAGTGAAATGCCCTCAGAAGGGAACAAAACTGAGCTCCATGGATGCCCTGGCCTGAGCTAAAAGGACATTTGCTGCTCCCTGGTTTCATTTTTTGATGGAAAGCTTTGGAAAAGAAGAAAAAAAACCCAAATTCCTTTGGTGTTTCCAAACTGCCTGAACTTCCTCCTGAACCCAGGCTGGTTTTGGGTTCTGGGGGATCCACGGTGTCCAAAGCAGCTTTTGGGTGGCAGGAGTGTCCCCAGGGATGCGTCCTTCTCCGTCCTGTGGGCAGCCACACTTATTCAACAAAAATGGGAAAACTCCTGCTCCTCAGTGCCTCCATTCCCAGCCTGCACTTCTGGAGAAAAATTAAGTTTTTGGGCATTTTTAATGAATTTCTCTGAAGTTGTTGACAGTTGCTGTGGCTCAAAATGTTGGGATATTTCTAGGGCATTTATCAGGGGAGTTATTCCCAGTGTCCACCATCCCTCCAAGCCTTTTTGAGATGAGCAATCCCATTTTGTGGAATGTTAAAGGAAAAGGGATCCAGCTATAGTGGATATTTCTGCTTTTGACTAAGGAGAGGAATGATGAGGAGGACTTCATCTTATTAGAAGGTTAATTATTATATTATATTAAATATATTATTATCAATATTAATATCAATATAACATTAATAATATATGTACATGTACATGTATATTTATATTTATGCCTATATTTATATTTATATTTATATTTATATTTATATTTATATTTATATTTATATTTATATTTATATTTATATTTGCATTTATAGTTGTTATCGTTATAGTTATAGTTTAGTTATAGTTTATAGTTATAATTATAGTTATAGTTATAGTTATAGTTATAGTTATAGTTATAGTTATAGTTATAGTTATTTTATTTTTATTTATTTTATTTTATTTTACATTACATTCTATTAATATTACAATATATTATACTACATTGTACTATATTATATTATACTACATTATATTTATATTATATTTAAATTGAATTTGCTAAGCACTTAATTGTACTTTACTATACAGCATCTTGTGACTGTCAGCTGACAGTCTTGGATTTAATTGGTTAGTGAATTAAAACACACTTGAATTTATTTACTAATTTTTTTTTAGGTAAACAATCTTTTACAATGCATTTCACTCGTGAACAAACACAGGCACAACAAATAAGAATTGTTTTTGCTTTCTCTGAGGTTCAGAGAATATGAAACCCAGGAATATTCTTGGGAAGAGTTGTGCCTTGCTTTTCTCTGGGAAGAGAAATGTGGCAACATCCAGCCAAGAGATCTGGCAGCCCTTCAGCTGCACAACAGCCAGAAACAAACTGAGCAGAAATATTTTGGTAGCCACAACATCAAGCCCACCCATTGAAAGCGTGTCAGGGATTTTCCAGCCCTGCTGAAAATTCCCTCTCTCTCTGCTTTTATTTTTGGAGGACGGGTGATGCTGGCGGTGTTATTTCACTTTTTTTGGACGTTCCTTGCTAATAAAAGTGTTTTATTACACAGTGCTTTGCTTCCTTTGAAACTGGGCTTACTGTTTCCTGCTGGAACTGAAATGCCATTGTCTTGAAGGCTGTCGTCTGTCTGGGCCCCAGCCAGAGTCTCTGGGAGCTGGGTGCTGTCACCTGGCTTGGTTTGTGAGCACTGCCAGGTTTTGGCCAAGGTAGGAGAAGGTTCCTGAGAGAGATCCCTGCTCCTGTGAGTACAATGAGCCTTTTGAAAGAAAACTCGAGTTGAAAAGTCCTTTTAGCAAGGGCCTGGAGTGACAAGACAAGGAGGAATGGGTCCAAACTGACAGAGGGAAGGTTGAGATGGGATATTGGGAAGGAATTCCTCCCTGGCACAGGCTCCCAGAGCAGCTGTGGCTGCCCCTGGATATCTGGAAGTGTCCAAGGCCAGCCTGGATGAGGCTTGGAGCACCCTGGGATAGTGGAAGGTGTTCCTGGGCAGAACTGGATGATCTTTAAGGTCCCTTTCAGCCCAAACTGTTCTGTAATTCTGGAGTTTCTGAGCGTATTTTTCTTGCTGGTCTACCTGTTTACTGCCAGTGGTTTTCCCTCCCTGCCTGGCCAAAATACAGAAATAATCATTTTACAAGTTCCAGTTGCTGCTCAAGTTCTTGCAAACCTCATCCCAGCCTGCTACGTCCCTGAAATCCTTTCCCAGGATTGTTTCCAGCTAAGCAGCAAAGCAAAACTTCCAGCTCTCAACAGGTAAAAAATCTGAACATCACTGGGGCCTTCTGGTTTTGCTTTTTGCTGTCATCCATTTTCTTCTGTCCAAATCTTTGACCAAACCCAGTTAGGGAGACAACCAGAAGCCCTGGAATCTTGGAGCATCCCAGTTTCTGTGCCCACAGGGCTGGGTGAGCTCAGAGTCCAAGGCTCTGTTGTCTGGTGGGTGTTTGGGGTGTGATATCACCATAGGGAGGTGTGGATAGTTGGGAAGTGTCGGAACCCAGGACATTGCTCTGGCTGCCCTGGAGGACTCAAGACCCTGGCAGGAGGCTCAGAGACCTTGGCACAGAGTCAAAACCACCTGTGCCTTTGATTTTAACCCATGGAAACAATTACCAACTTTGTGTGAGCAGTTACAAGCCACAAGGGTTTGAGTAGAATGATAGTGAATTTATCACACGGTGAAAAAGTAGAATTTTGGGGATTTAGATTGGGAGTTCAAGAGGCAAGATGGAGGAATCTGGGCATGTCCTCTTCTTCTTCTTCTTCTTCTTCTTCTTCTTCTTCTTCTTCTTCTTCTTCTTCTTCTTCTTCTTCTTCTTCTTCTTCATCTTCTTCGTCTTCTTCTTCTTTTTCTTCATCTTCTTCTTTGTCTTCTTCGTCTTCTTCGTCTTCTTTGTCTTCTTTTTCTTTTTTTTCTTTGTCTTTGTCTTCTTCGTCTTCTTCGTCTTCTTCTCCTCCATCTTCTGGGTGATGGTGACACTTCTGGATTGGTTTAGAGTGGAGACAGACTAACAGAGGTGATAGTTACTGGATAATTATTGTAAATAAAGTAGAGGTAGTTCTTAGTGTAAAAAGCCAACACCACCCCAAGGGCGGTCACTGTGCCACAGCCCAACCTGCTGGACAGACCTCAGCAGGTCAGAGAAAGAATGTCACAAATAAGAGAAAATAAACAACCTTGAAAAGCAGAGCTGAGGAATCTCAACTTCTTCTTCAGTTGCGGGGCTGGGAAAAAGAGACTTTTTAATACCTTGGGAGCCATTTCAACCACAGAAACCTGAGAGGGAAGCAGAGCAATGGGAAGCAGGGCCCATTCCCAGTGGAAAGCTGGGATGGGTGTGCAGACCCCAGGGCAGGATACTCATCCTAAAGGTACTGGGTCACTTCAGATCTGGCCCAAAATCTCATTTCTGTCATATATTTAGTTAATCTGACAAGGAATTTTCCAAGGAATTTGTGTGGGGAAGCAGAGATGAAGCTCAATGCCTAGGAAAGTTCATCCTTATTTGTTTAAAATAAATCCTTTTTTCAAAGTTTCAATTTGGGAAATCAAAGAGTCATCAAGGCTGGAAGAGACCTTCAGGATCATCCACTCTAACCATGAACCTAACACCAATATAATCACCCCAAAACTGGATCTCCAAGTGCCACAAAAACAGGATTTTCACCTGTTTTCACTCTTCCTCCCAGCCCCAAAATAAACATTTTGTGTTCTGTTTTCATATTAACTGCACTAGAGAACCTTGGAAATCTGAGTCAAATGGAACTCCAAGGAACTCTGCCTTTGGGGCACTTCCTGTTTCAGTATTCCTGGGAAGCCTGAGGTGCACCAAGGAATATTCCATGTACCAAATGTACACACTGCAGAACAGCCCCCCAGGCTGTATCCGTGTACTAACCTGGGCAGGGGCCAAAAAGTGGGAATCTTCCCATCCCAGTATCCAGTTCTTGTGTCAAATCCTGATTTTCATGACATCCAGACAGAAGAGTTCCCGCCTTTTTTTTATCACATCACCAGTTTTCCTTCTCTTTTGAAATCAGAGGGTTGGGAAATTCTTTTCCCTGATTTTCCAGTGGCACACACCGAGGAGAATGTCAGGGGCTAAGTATGGGACAGCTGAGCAGGAACAGACCCAAAATAAATCATGGAACTGGATGGTCTTTAAAACAGAGGAATGGTGGAATTAGATGGTCTTTAAAACACATTTAATAGTCTTTAAAACCCAAAAAGAGGGACTCTGAAACACACATCCAGATGGAATTGGGTGGATTTTAAAACACAGGAGTGATGGAACTGGGTGGTGTTTAAGGTCCCTTCCAAACCAAGCCCTTCAGTGATTCTGGGATGGTTTGATTGAGAATGAATCTGACAGCCACAGCCAGGATGGGATGGAGCACCATAATTCCCCCAAAAAAGATTTAATCAGTAATTATTAGCTAGAGAGAAATTATTAATTCTGTCTCATGTGTTCGGCCAAGGCCTCCAGATGAGTAAATCTGGCTTAGTGATGCCTCAGGTTTGAGCTTTTCTGTTTTTCAGATTCTGTGCTGCTTTAGTGTGTGGGTCTGGGCTTCACATCGGGGGATGCTGAGCTCTGTGCACAGAGCAGGGAGACAAAACAATTCCTGCTCCAGCTGGGCACCAAGGACAAATGATCCAAATCTCAGCCCAGGAGCACAAACCCCGTGGGCTGGAGAGAGAAAAACAAGCAGGGTGGGACTGCAGGGGCTGAAGCTGGAATGGGACAATGAACTGCAAGGTGCAAATGGAGCAGAACTGATCCCAGGGAGAGACCCCGGGAGCGCTCGTGCATTTTGGGGCCATTTGGGTTCATCTTGGGTGCAGCCCTGGCTGGGCTCTTGTGCTGCCCAAGGTGCATCCATGGGGGAGATCCTTTCCATAAATCCCTGCTTTATTCTTTAGCTCTGTCCAGCCTCTGCTCTAGGTCAGCCTCTCAAGGCATCATTAGGACCTCAATTCCCACACAGCATTCCTGCAAAGTGCAAAAGGGAGGCTGGAAAACCAGTGGCAGCTCCTAAACCTCCCAGGGTTTGATTTGGGCATGATCAGCTTCCAAGGTCAGCACAGGGCAGGTGGAAAGGTGGGGAGCACGGGGTTGGCTGTGTGAGAGCCCAAACTGAGCCATTCCAAGGCAAAGCTCAAAATCCACCCGGCTCTGTCAGAGAGGCACTTCCAGGATGGGCAGGCTGGGCTGGTTTCTGTATGGAGCCCATTGTTCAGCCCAGCTCAGGCCTTCCTCCCTGGTTAATGGCTCAGCAAAGTGTGTTGCTTTAATGGTTAATCATCTACTCGCGTTGTTCAGGAGGAAAGGCAGGCAGATAATGCCCCTGGCCTGCTGCTCATGTGACAGGCTCACTTCCCAGGCAGCAGGGAAAGGATTTCACACTGGGGCAAGGAGGGAGAGGGGAAAATGCCTGGCTGCAAGGCTCTGGTGGTTACAAAATGAGCAAAAGCACACATAAATCCATATGTGGGCTGTAGATACACGCACAGAGTACATGAACAAAAATGTGTGTAAGAGCAGAAACACACACAGATCCATGAAATGAAATTATGAAATTATTATTTCTACCTTTCACTTGCAAGGTTGGATATTTGGTCAGGGCACTGAGATTACCTTGATGATTGATGATTATGATATGATGACTATGATGATGATGATTTTATGTTTTATTATCTGTAGTTGTAGTTATTGGTATGATTATAACTGTTATGTCTTTTATTATATATTGTTCTCATTATTGGTATGATTATGATTATTGATGATGATGATGATTATTGATGATGATGATGCTGATTTTAAGTTTTATTACCATCTTGAGTAGTAGTTATTGGTATGACTCTTACAGTTATGTATTTTATTATATATTGTTCTCATTATTGGTACGGTTATGATTGATGATGATGATGATGATGATGCTACCAGATTATCATCACCATCTGCAGTACCTGTGCTGTGGGCACTGCCCCATAAGCTTCTCCAGAAATGCAGAAACCTCTGGCACATGGAGGAGTTCGTGTCTGGTCATTAAATTATTATTTCCACCTCAAACGATTTTCCAACTGTTAAATCAGATATCAGTTAAATAATTTATCAGATCTCTGATAAATGATTCTCAGATATCACAGAATCATAGAATGGTTTGGGTCGGAAGGGACTCTACAAATCATCTGTCCATGGGCAGGACACCTTCCCCTAGAGCAGGTGGAATTTCACACAAATAGTTGTGAGCTTACAGGCAAAACTCACTCCAAATTCTTTTAGCAACAAGTCAGACTGAGAGCCATCACCATTCAGGGTTTCAGGAGGATCTCCTCTTACTCTGAACGCAAGTCCTGAGCCTGCACATCCCACCCTGCACCCTTTGCTGTCTGAATAGATCCTTCAGAGATGTTGTGGGGAGTCAGGGGGCTCAGTTCTGCTCTCTGCTATCATTTTGGAGGTGCCTCTTGTTTGGAGAAGTCTCACACCAATATTTCAATTCCTGGGAGACCTTGGAATCACTGAGGTTGGAAAGCCAAGATCATCATCATTTAGCCTGGAGAAAAGGAGACTCAGGGCTGCCCCCATCACTCTCACAGCTCCTGAAAGGGGCCTGTGCTCAGCTGGGGCTGGGCTCTTTCTGCAGCAGCCCTGACACAACCAGAGCACACAGCCTCCAGCTGCACCAAGGGAAATACAGGTTGGATATCAGGAAAAAGTTTTTCACAGAAAGAGTGATAAAGTTCTGGAATGTTCTGCCCAGGGAGGTGGTGCAGTCCCCATCCCTGGGTGTGTTTAACAAAGCCTGGATGTGGCACTGGGTGCCAGGGTTGAGTTGAGCTGTTGGGGCTGGGTTGGACTCGATGATCTTGAAGGTCTCTTCCAGCCTGGGCATTCTGGGAATTCTGGGAATCCAAGTCCAGCCATTCATCCAGCACTGCCAAATCCCCCTGAACCATGTCCCCAAGCACCACATCTGCTGTGGCCCTGGGGACATCTACCTGATCACCTGGACTCATCCACGTGAGAAATCAGAGTTTGTCAGTGTCAAGGAAGAAATCTTTGGGTCAAATTTTCTCCCTTAGTGCATTCAGCAAATATCAAACTTCATCATTGCATCCTGACCTAAACACCTCTGTGTGACAGTGACAAATGTGCATTTTCACCCCAAGTGGAAGGGGCAGGCACTGAGTTTTTCTCTCTGTGACAGTGACAGGACCCAGGGAATGGCATGAAGCTGTGCCAGGGGAGGGTCAGGTTGGAAATCAGGGAAAGGTCCTTCCCCCAGAGGGTGCTGGGCACTGCCCAGGCTCCCCAGGGAATGGGCACATTCCCAAAGCTGCCAGAGCTCCAGGAGCACTTGGACACTGCTCCCAGGCATGCACAGGGTGTTGGGGTGTCTGTGCAGGGGCAGGAGTTGGACTGGATGATCCTTGTGGATCTCTTCCAGCTCAGGATATTCCATGATTCTATGATTCACCCTAATTTGACAGGAGTTTGATTCCACACATAATCAAAATTAAGCATCCAAGTCCATTCCCTTCAGCTGGTCTCTTCCAGAGCATCTGTCCCTTCCCATAGAGAAATGATATGAGGAAACACCACCCCCAAAACACTGGGAACACATCCTTTATTTATTTATTTATTTTTAATTTATTTCTTAATAATTTATTGTTTATTTATTATTTATGTCCTTTTTGTTTTAACTTAGTAATTAATCACTCATGTCTCGTAATGTGGATTTTTTTATCTAGTTACAAAATACTCCTGAAGCCCTTGAAGAAGAAGGTGAAGAAGAAGGACTAGTTACTGCTCCAAAATCTTTATCTTAGCTTTATATCTATTATTATATTCTAAACCCCTAAACTCTGAGTTTCCCACCCTGTGGTATCACACACTTCTATCCAAACTCCACACCCACAATCCCAGTTCTGTCATTCCATTCTGGAAGCTTCTCCACGGCCTCAGGTCAATGCAGTGTTCTCTTGGGGGTCAGTGCCTGGCAGCACAGAAATCCGAAATTCTCAGTATCCAACACTCAATAACTCCCTTGATCCATTCCCATCACCCTGAGCAGGATGTAACCATTTCCCTATCTCCTAAAACACACAGCCCGGCCCCCAACACCAGGAAACAACACCCAGGAGGGGAAAAAAGAGACACCAGAGCCACTCAGGGCTGACAGACCAGACCCAGGACTACCCTCAGCAGCTTTGAGAGCTGTGTGACTCAGCAAGGTCAACACACTTCAAGCCCACTCCAGGAACAACGGCGCTGACTTTCTGTCATCATCCCGGGAGGAAAGAGGCAGGAGGAGAACGGTCTGCAAACACTCGGAGTGTTTGTTCCTCCCCAGAGGACACTTGGCACTTGGGGAGCACTTGCAGCCCTTCCAGGGCAGGGATGAGTAACCTTTGAAGTGCAGGTTCCCTTCCCACCTGGAGAGCTCCACGGCCTGGCTGGATTCTTGTGTCATGGAGCTGATTTTGCTGTTGTTAAGCAGTGATGTCACCCAGGATGGTGGGGACAGGTCGTGGCCACCAGGCTGGAGAAGAGGGTCCGCAGTAGGAGTTAATCCCTGTCTCCAGGGGGAAAATGTGCTGAGGGTTGTAAAATCAGGGGGAATGGGACAAGCTTCTCCTCGAGGAAATTTAGAGTAAGGTAAACACAGCCAGGCTGAGCTGGCAGGGATCTGTTTGGCTGGGTCCAGACAGGAACTCCTCCATGTGCCCTTGTGCCAGAGGTTTCTGCATTCCTGGAGGAGCTTATGGGACAGAGCCCACAGCACAGGTACTGCAGGTGGTGATGATAATCTGGTAGCATCATCATCATCATCATCATCATCAATAATCATCAATCATAATCACACCAATAATGAGAATAATGTATGTGGCATTCACGTTCTCTGAAAAATCCCTTTGCACCCAGGATTTTTCTCCTGGGAAGCTGAGAAGCCTCAGAGAAAAAGGAAAACAGTTCTTATCTCATTTGCTTCTCCTGTGTTGTGCTGATGTGGAATGTGTTTGGAGATTATTTACCCACAGGTGATTGTTCCATTGGATTCTGCTGTGAGTTGTTTTGACTCTTTGGCCAATCAGGGCCAAGCTGTGTCAGGACTCTGGAAAGAGTCAGGAGTTTTCATTATTATCTTTTTAGCCATCTGTGTGTATCCTTTCTCTATTCTTTAGTATAGTATAGTTTAGTATTCTTTAATACAATATAGTATCATAAAATAATAAATTAGCCTTCTGAGAAGATGGAGTCAGATCCATCATTCCTCCCTTCATCAGGGGACCCAGCAAATACAATAAATACATAATAAAACCATAACCATAATAGTCATACCAATAACTACAACTATAGATAATATTAAAACATAAAATCATCATCATAGTCATCATATCATAATCATCAATCATAATCTCACTGCCCTGAGCAAATATCCGACCTTGAAGTGAAAGATAACGAAGCAAATGTGACATCAAAGGATCCCAGATCCTTTTCTTCTGCTCAGGGACAATAAGTCTGGAATGTGTTTGGAGATTGTTTACCCACAGGTGATTGTTTCACTGGATTCTGCTGTGAGTTGTTTTCACTCAATGGCTAATCAGGGCTAAGCTGTGTCAGGACTCTGGAAAGAGTCAAGAGTTTTCATTATTATCTTTTTAGCCTTCTGTAAATATCCTTTCTCTATTCTTTAGTATAGTTTAGTTTAGTATTCTTTAATATAACATAGTATCTTAAAATAACAAATTAGCCTTCTGAGAACATGGAGTCAGATCCATCATTCCTTCTTTCACCTCCAACCTGAAAAATACAATAAATACATAATAAAAACATAACCATAATAGTCATACCAATAACTACAACTATAGATAATAATAAAACATAAAATCATCATCACAGTCATCATATCATAATCATCAATCATAATCTCACTGCCCTGAGCAAATATCCAACCTTGAAGTGAAAGATAACAAAGCAAATGTGACATCAAAGGATCCCAGAGCTGGCTTTTCTTCTGCTCAGGGACAATAAGTCAGAGCCCTCTCCCCCCCTAGTCCTGGATCTGACCTGTCTCAGGACCCCATCCTCATCCCAGCACAGGAATCCACCTGTTCTTCCCGACAAAAATCCTTCCTGCTGCTCCAGGGAAGGATGTGCCCCCCTGGAGAGGGTCAGAGCCGGAGAGCTGAGATGAAAAGAGCTCTCAGGAGATGCCCTGTGAAGGGCAGGGGAGGGACAGCCAGCCTTGTTTGGTGTAGGGGACACCGAGAGGTGAGGGGGTCACTGCATCCACTGGGAATAAACTTGTGCAGAGGGGAGGGAAAACAGGCTCTGAATGCAGTGACACAGGCTGGAGTTAAACATTAGTGTGACCTGTCTGCAGGCCTGGCTGGCAGCAGCAGGGGCAGGGCTGGGGGGTGGAGGGGTCACTCAGAAATCACCAGCTTGGCTTCCAACGCCAGGAACCTCAGGACACCCAGGAAATTCACTCAGGAGCTAAAATTCACCGGGGCAAATGGTAGTACTCAAAGGAGCAAAGTGAAAATACCTCCTCTTCCTCAAGAGGGAAAAGCAAAGGAACACACAGAAAAACCTCCCCTGCTCAGAAAATGAACCTATTCAAAATAAACGTAGTTTATTTGAAATAGACAATAAACTGCCTGTTTAAATAGACAATGAACTGCCTGTTTGTCCCCTGTGTTTTAGCCCAGCTCCTCTCCATCCAATTCCAACAAACCCTCCAGCCTTTGGGATCTCATGCCCCTGGAAGACAGCTGTGCTCTGATTGCTTTGATTTCAAGCATTTGCCACCCGGCTGATTTATTTTTTTTTACTAGAAACCCAGGAAAAATCTGTCTCAGGAGGAGCTTAAAGGCACTTTCATGCCTGGTACAAAATCCCAGGATGGTCTGGGCTGGAAGAAGTCTTGTACATCATCCAGTTCCAACTCCCTGCCATGGGCAGGGACACCTTCCACTATCCCAGGTTGCTCCAGCCTGGCCTTGGACACTTCCAAGGATGGGGCAGCAGATGAAAATCACAGGAACTTTCTCCAGTCTGACCAGCTACATCTTTTTGAGGCCACTTTTCCCTTTCCCAATGGCTATAACCCATAAAATTCAGTTTCAATTCAAAGCCCAGCTAATTTTCTGCAGATGGCATCTACAAGCCACAGAAAATCAGTGTTTCAGCCATCCATCAGCCATTTCTACATCATTCCTTCCTGCAGATCACTCTGCTGCTTCCTGTAGCCACTCTCCAGTTTCCCCACCTCACTCTTTTAAAGCTTTTTTTGGTCTCCTTTTGCACAATCCTAAGAAAGAAACTGAAATTCCTGCCTGTGCCAGGGAAGAGAAAGGAGATGATCCCCCAAAAAATGCCCAACACAGATCATTGCAAACCAATAAAAACAATCAGAAACTCTGTCCCCACCCAGGTTTCTCTCTCCAGCAGGTCTAAATTGTTTGCCACGCTAATTTTCTGCTAAATAAAAACTTCAGGGTTTAAATTCCCAGTCCTTTGTGAAGCCATTGCTCTTGGCCACGTGATCCCTGCAAAAACAGCTTGGGTAAAACTCTTGACATTGATCCTGGGGGAATCCCCTTCTGAATGTTCCTGCAGCAAATGGTTTTATTTTATCACTTCCCAATAAAACCTGAGCTCTGGGGCTCTCAGGTCCATGGCCAAAGGAAAACCTGGCAGCAGCCCAGGGCAACTCGTGACTATTCAGGAGACTCTTGGTGCCAGAGTTCATGCCCAAGGAAAGGATGCAGAGGGTGGAAAAGCACCCCCAGGTCCCAGGGACCACAAATTCACCAGTTTGGCTGCTTTCTTCTCCTTCCCCACTGCCCTTAAAGCTCTGCTGGCCACAGGAAGCCTTTGGATTAACCTCCAGACCTTGAAGAAATGGGATTTGGATGCACCTTGAAACATCTAAACCTTGGTGTCTGCACCTCGATGGGGTTTGACTACAGGGACTTCCTGCCACCTAAAATGCCACCGTGGGCTGCCCCACCTGCATGCAGACATCCAAAAGGTTTGATGCCCTGCAGGTGGATGTCCCAGATGCCCCACAGTGTCTCAGACAACATTAAACACCTCCATTGTGTTTCCATTCACATTTTCTGGAAAAATCCCTTTGCTCCCAGGATTTTTCTCCTGAGAAGCTGAGAAACCTCAGAGAAAAAAGAAAACAATTCTGATCTCATTTGCTTCTCCTGTGTTGTGCTCATATGGAATGTGTTTGGAGATTGTTTACCCACAGGTGATTGTTCCATTGGATTCTGCTGTGAGTTGTTTTCACTCATTGGCCAATCAGGGCCAAGCTGTGTCAGGACTCTGGAAAGAGTCAGGAGTTTTCATTATTGTCTTTTTAGTCTTCTCTAAGTATCCTTTCTGAATTCTTTAGTATAGTTTAGTTTAGTATTCTTTAATATAATATAGCATCATAAAATAATAAATTATCCTTCTGAGAACATGGAGTCAGATCCATCATTCCTTCCTTCCACAGGGGTCCCTGCAAATTCAATAACATTGAGGTTGCCTGATTTGAGATTTGGGGGCTCCATGTGAGAGGGAATCTGAGGTTTTGTTATGATCTGGGGGATCTGATCCCATCACCAAACATGGCCAATCCCTGGAATGATCTTCCTCCTACTCATGTCTGGGCCTTCTTGAGCCACATGGAATGACTCAAATGTAAAGGAAAACTCCCCTGGATTTGATGGATTCAGGAGGTTTCTGGGAGATTTCTGGCTCCCAGAGGCCCATAGGTGGCTGGAGAACTTGCACATCTTTGCCTGATGCCCTCAGATTGGACATGGAATGAGAAGCAGAATTTGACCTTGGAAGGAGCCACAAACCAGACCAAGTGTGGTTCTGTATTTGCATCTTTCCTTCCCCAGCTGCCAGGGAGGTTTAGGAGACACCTGATCACTAATTTCCACTTTATCTCCATCTTCCTTTTACTGTCCTTCATCTTCTGGCTTTTTTGAATCTGTTTCTGACGCTGATAGCAGGAAAATGTTCTGCTGTGTGCATTGGAGCTGCTGGGCACTCAGATTTCTTTATGTCCCTCCAAAACACTCACATCACATCACTGGGACATGGGCAGGAGTCACAGGTTGGGTGGTTGGCTTGGGAATATTTTTCCAAGCTTTTTGTTGTTGCCTGAACCCTGTGCACACCTGGAGCGATGGATAGAGTATGTTTGTCTGTAGATGTGTATCGACACATCTTTTTTTGAATGGGATCTCTTATTTTCCAGAATATTTTGAGGTAAAATGCAATTTCCCTCAGTAGCCAATTTGGGGCAGTCATCCTGTTTGGAGTGGGGATAACATAGAGGGGCCTGGATGGGCTTTGTCCATGCTCCAGCTTGGTTTATTTAGTGCTACAGGATCCTGGCTCAGACCTCAGGGTTTTTGGACAAGCACAGGCAGTGTTGGGACCAGCCTGGCACACCTGAGCTCTGAATGCAGTGAGATATTCTAAAATTGATGCAGGTTTGATGGGCAGGGTTCACTCCAGGCTCCTCCTGCAGCCAAGTCCCCATCACCCACCTGCCCTTGGTGCCTTGTGCAGGCTGATCTGAAACAGAGAATGGACAGAGCTAAAGAATAAAGCAGGGATTTATGGAAAGGATCTCCTCCGTGGATGCACCTTGGGCAGCACAAGAGCCCAGCCAGGGCTGCACCCAAGATGAACCCAAATGGCCCCAAAATGCACGAGCGCTCCCTTGGATCAGCTCTGCTCCATTTGCACCTTGCAGTTCATTGTCCCATTCCAGCTTTAGCCCCTGCAGTCCCACCCTGCTTGTTTTTCTCTCTCCAGCCCACGGGGTTTGTGCTCCTGGGCTGAGATTTGGATCATTTGTCCTTGGTGCCCAGCTGGAGCAGGAATTGTTTTGTCTCCCTGCTCTGTGCACAGAGCTCAGCATCCCCTGATATGAAGCTCAGACCCACACACTAAAGCAGCACAGAATGTGAAAATAGAAAAGCTAAACCTGAAGCATCACCCTTCCCTCCTCTCTCTTGTTTTGGTTGTTCCTAAACCTCCACGAGGAGCACGAGGGAAGCAATCTGCTCTCCTCTCACTGCTGGCTCTGGGTTGAGAAGCAGAACCCATGCCCTGCCCTATTCCCAGGGGATGGAGTGCAGGCTGCAGCTGCAGTTTGCAAGGGCATTTTGGCCCCTGGGAGTGTGTGTGGGCATGCAGAGCTCTGCTGGCCTGTAAATCATTGTCAGCACCCGCACACAGCAGGCCACAGGTCAGGGGCTGAGCACTGAAGCATCCCCTGCCACCCTGCCCTGATTTATGAGCAGGCCCAGCCCTCCTGAGGTGGTTCCTCACCCAAGTGCCAGGCTCTGGGGAGCTCAGGGCATTTTCAGGGGGTTCTGTGGGCGCAGGAGGAGCAGCTTTGCCACACTGAGATGCCTCAGACACGGGAAGTGCTGGAAAGGAGTGATGGAAAGGACACAAATCTCCTGCAGAGAGGCCCCTGGAGCACTCAGCTGCTGCAGGGCCACCTCTCAGTCCTGACATTGGTGTGGGTGAGGCATGGCCAAGGCACAGGACAGCCAGAACCTGCGCTGGGGTCTCCTTTGGGTGCTCTGCTGGGACACCTTGTGCTTGTTGGGGTGAGCCTGAGCCAGGCAAACAGCAGTGAGGGTGGAAACCACAAAAATCATCACGATCACCTTGCAGCTCTTAACAATCCCCTTCTTAACCTTCTCATCAGCCCAGGGCCTTTCTTTCCCCCATTCCCACATTCTTTCTGCATCCACCTCCAGGCCAAAGCAGTGTCTCATATCCACCCCCCAAAACCAGAACCCTCCTGAGGGGTCTCACATCCATCCCCCAAAAGCAGACCCTTCCTGAGGTGGTCTAATATACTAACATACGAAATATTATGTTATATTATGTTATATTATATTATATTATATTATATTATATTATATTATATTATATTATATTATATTATATTATATTATATTATATTATATTATATTATATTATATTATATTATATTATATTATATTATATTATATTATATTATATTATATTATATTATATTATATTATATTATATTATATTACGTTATATTACGTTATATTACGTTATATTACGTTATATTACGTTATATTACGTTATATTACGTTATATTACGTTATATTACGTTATATTACGTTATATTACGTTATATTACGTTATATTACGTTATATTACGTTATATTACGTTATATTACGTTATATTACGTTATATTATATATTGAAACTATACTAAAGTATAGAGAAAGGATACAGACAGAAGGCTGGAAAAGAATGGAATAAAATAAAAATAAAAATAATAAAATAATGGAATAAAATAAATGGAATAAAAAAAAATAAAATAAAATAAAATAAAATCTCGTGACTGACCAGAGTCAGCCTTCTCAGAAGGCTGGTTAAATATTATATTATATTATATTATATTATATTATATTATATTATATTATATTATATTATATTATATTATATTATATTATATTATATTATATTATATTATATTATATTATATTATATTATATTAATTATATTATATTATATTATATTTTTAAATTATCCTGAAGTATAGAGAAAGGATACAGACAGAAGGCTGGAAAAGAATGGAATAAGATAAAAATAAAAAAATAAAATGGAATAAAATAAAATAAAGTATGGAATAATAAATAAAAAATATTAGAAATAAATAAAAACAATAAAAATAAAATATGGATTAAAAATAAAATAAAAAATGGAAAAATAAAATAAAATAAAATAAAATAAAATAAAATAAAATAAAATAAAATAAAATAAAATAAAATAAAATAAAATAAAATAAAATAAAATAAAATAAAATAAAATAAAATCTCGTGACTGACCAGAGTCCTGACACAGCTGGACTGGAATTGATCATTAATTTAAAACAATTCACATGGAACCAAGCGAAGATGCACTTGCCACATTTCAAAGCAGCAAAACACAGGGAGAAGTAATCAGATAATTATTGTTTATATTTCTTTTCTGAGGCTTCTCAGCTTCTCAGGAGAAAAATTCTGGCAAAAGGATTTTTCATAAAATATCATGGCGGCAGTCCCACGTGGAGGAAAGGAGGATCCCCTGTGCCCTGGGTTCCTCCACTGGGGAAAAAGCCAAAAAGGCCAGAAAAGCCTTTTGATAAAAAAAAGCCAAAAAGGCTTTTGAACACAAAAAATGAAGGTGTGCAGGTTCCAGGAGCGTGTTCCTGCTGGCCTGGGCTGCTGGGCAGATAAAAGCAATGCCCATCCCATTTAACCACCGACTTTAAATCCTCCCAAGTATGTGTGAGGAGGCCAAGGCTTGCTGGCACCTCCAGCACACACTGGACCTCATCCATCCGTCCTTCAGGTCCTGTCTTGAAGCAAAGCCACGCTGGAGGTTTAAGGGCTCCTGCAAGTTGCAGCAAAGCCTGGGACTGGCAGGCCAAGCTGGAAAAGGCTGGGATAAATCTCCAGCAGCAGCTTTTATGGTGAGTGAAGATTTAGGAGCTGAAGGTGGCCTTGCTACTGGAAATCAGCGCTTCTAGTCTTGGCCTGAAGCAATAGGAGCCTCCTTGAGCCGGGTCTCATGAGCTCTTGGAGGTCTATTTTACACCTGAGACAGCTCAGCTACTTTTGGAGGCATAAAATCAGCAGGATGGCTTCTGTTGCAGTGTTAGAAATAAAAAGATTTTAATAAAAGGCAAACTAATAAACTCTTTACAGAGAAAAACCAATCTAGGTGCAAGAGGTTCCAATCTCACAAAAAAGCCATTAGTTTCTTTGGTCTCTTTTTTTTTCTAGTAAATTGGTTTTTAGCTCCTGTCCAATTAGATATCCTTAAGTTTGAAGTCCTCCAGACCTATAAAATGCCATTAAAGGAAAAACTTTTCTTTCCTTTTAAAAAAACAACAAATAGTTTTGTCTCTCCATCAACACAAAACACATTCCTGTAATAGGAGGAGCCTAAAATTTGGGAGTCTCTTTCTTTTCCTAGGGTTTTGGGTGAGCCATTTGAAACATGGGGAGGGGAGTTTCAGCCTGCCCTCAGGTCCAATTAGATATCCTTAAAACCTCAGTTTTTGAAGTCCTCATGGATCCTTTGGTCTCTTCTTTTTTTCTAAATGCCCAGGCGAAACTTTTCACACTAATATCCTTAAGTCTGAATTTCTCTAAGCTATAAAATGCCTTTTTCACATAATCGAAGGAAAAAACTTCTAAACTTCTTTCCTTTAAAAAAAAAAAAATCCCCAACAAATAGTTTTGTCACTCTGTCAACACAAAACACATTCCTATAATAGGAGGAGCCTAAAATTTGGGGAGAGGGTTTTGGGTGAGCCATTTGGGAGGAGGTGAAGGACATGGGGACTGGGGTAACACAGCCTGCCCTCAGGTACAAATTTGGGCTTTGCATTTTCTCCTTTGTGCTCCCTTATTAAACCTCAGTGTGATTTTGGGCTTGTCCTGGGCAGGGCCAGGATTTGGATCTGTTGATCCTCATGGATCCTTTGGTCTCTTCTTTTTCCTAGTAAATTGCCCAAGTGAAACTTTTTAGCTCCTGTCCAATTAGATATCCTTAAGTTTGAAGTTCTCTAAGACCTATAAAATGCCTTTTTCACATAATCAAAGGAAAAAACTTCTAAACTTCTTTCCTTTAAAAAAAAAAACAACAAATAGTTTTGTCACTCCATCAACAAAAACACATTGCTATAATGGGAGGAGCCTAAAATTTGGGGAGAGGGTTTTGGGTGAGCCTGTTGGCCTTGGGAGGAGGTGAAGGACATGGGGTAACTCAGCCTGCCCTCAGGTGCAAATTTGGGGTTTGCCTTTTCTCCCTTGTGCTCCCTTGTTAAACCACAGTGTGACTTTGGCGTCAGGACCAGGATTTGGACCCACTGGTCCTCGTGGATCCCTCCTGGCTCAGGATATTCCATGAATCCAAGTGTGATTGGCAGGAGCCCTGTAAAACTGCAGGAGCAGCACTTACCTGTGCTGCTGGATGATGCCTGGGTGAGTCAGCCTTGTCCTGGGCCCAAACTGCACCTTGCTGGGCTTTCCTTTCATGTCTGGGGTTTTTCTCTTTGCTTTGGGGGCTTTCTTTCCTTCCCACAGGTCATGGCTTAGTGGTGAACACAGTGGTGCTGGGTTACTGCCTGGATTTTATGATTGGTTTGTTAATTAGAGATTTTTATGTTAACAAAGTAAGAACTCAGGGGTTCAGGCAATTAAATCCACACACAGGATGGAACCTGGCAGGCCAAAACAAGTCCCAGCATTGCTCTCTTCCACTTGGCAATTAAATAATATTTATTATTATTTATTTATTATTTATTATAATTTTATTATAATTTTATTATTTATATTCTATTTATCATTTATATTTGTTTTTATTTATATTCTATATATTCTAAATATTATTCTATAGATTCCTGAAAAAGTTTGTCTTTATTTCGCTTTTTACAGGTCGAGGCCTTAACGCACAAGGGATTAAAAGTGTTGAAAATGGAATAAAAGAGGGGCTCTTGTTTGCTTCTGCAGCAAGTGTTTCTCTGCTCTTCCAGATGTGGGGCTGGAAAAAAAATGGTTTTTTCTGCCTTTTTGATGGATTCTTTGCTGGTCCCTGATCCCCAGCCTGGGAATCCTGTGATTCCCTGGTGTGTTTCTGACCTCCTCAAATTGCCATGGCTCACTAAATGATGAGTAACTGGATTTTCCCAAGGCAGAGGGAAATCCTGCATCCTTACAAGTGGAAAGCTCAGGAACAGAGATGATGCTCCTGTGGCTGTGGGAAAGGTTGGGAAAATGTGTGCTGTTCTCCAGGCTGGCAGAGCCCTGCTGCTCCTCTGAGGAGCCACCGCTGCCCTCAAAGAGTTTTTCCAGGTTTTATTGGCAGAACCAGCAGGTTTTATCATGGGAAAGAAGCAGAGGAACAGGATTTGTTGGAGACTCGCTCCTGCCTGCCTGCTGCTCTTTTCCAAGACCTTTTCCACTGACCTGAAAGCTTTTCCTCAGCACATCCCATGGAAATTTCATGCCAGGGACTCTGGAGCCACCTCGCTGTGGGCAATGGGAGAAGCTGCTCTGAGGGTGTGGAAATGGCCCCATCTGTTGGCCAGGAACCTGTGCAAACCCAGGGCACTGGGAATATTCCTGTGTCTGCTCTGGGCTGCCCTGACCCCCAGGGCAGCACTGACTCTGACCCTCATCCATGGAGAAAGTTTCCCAGATTTCAAGATAGACCGGAATCTGTCACGGACATATTTTATGAAAAATCCTTTTGCTATGATTTTTTCTCCTGAGAAGCTGAGAGGCCTCAGGAACAAAATGTAACCAATGGTTATCTGCTGCTGTGGAATGCAACAGGTACATCTGGGATTGGTCTCATGTGGTTGTTTTTAATTAATGGCCAATCACAGCCCAGCTGGCTCAGACTCTCTGGTCAGTCACAAGATTTTATTATCATTCCTTTCTATTCCTTTCAAGCCTTCTGATGAAATCCTTTCTCTTTCTTTAGTGTAGTTTTAATATATCATTTTCTTTTAATATAATATATATCATAAAATAATAACTCAACCTTCTGAAATGTGGAGTCAAGATTCTCATCTCTTCCCTCGTCCTGGCACCCCTGTGAACACCACCACAAGAATCCACACAAGTGTGCAATAGATTATGGAGAGCAGTGTAGGTGTGTCACTGGGTGAGAAATTGAGGGTTTGGGATTTTTAGTGTGTTGTGGATGGAAGCAGGATGGAGGGCACAGGGTGTCATCCTGGGTTTCTTCTTCATGCTTCTTCTTCCTCCTTCTCCATGGGTTTTTGTGGCATTTTGTAATTGGGCAGAAAAGTCCCCATTGCAGCTCTGTGGGATCAGTGATTGGGTTAAAAGGGAAAATAATCCAGGTGTCAGTTCTGAATTGGATAGTTTAGTCTGAAAAGGCCTTTGAACAAGAGATTGTTGGCCATTTTTACGCTGCTTTTTCCAGAGCCTGGTGTGGACAGCGCACAAAACTCAAGATAACAACAAACAAGAACCTGGAGACCAAAAAGATCCAGTGTGTCTCTTTCCTGACACAAAACCACTCCAGGAGGGTCTCCCCAGACAGGGGAGCCCCCTGGGAGGGCCCAGCCAGAGTCCCAGAAATTTGGGGATCAGCAACAGGAACCCAACACAAACCTGGCCCAGAGCACAGGGAGCTCCAAATCACCTTAAAATCACAATTGTTCCTCTATGTCAGAATAAAAACCCATCGTTTCCCACTTCCCCCGTGAATTCCCTGGGCTTCTGGGAGCTGGAATGAGCAGATGAGTATCTCCAGCGTAGAGATAACCTGCAATTAAACAAAATAAACCTTGCCAAGCTGAAGACATTTATTTATTTCAGGTGCTTTTTTCTCCTTTGGAAAGAAGGCTGTGAGTTGAGGGAGTGAAACACTGCAGGAAACAAAAATAACCAAAACCAAACAAAAAGTGGCTTTTTTGTACATTTACAATGAGGAATCCACTCTGCCTGCTCTGTGCTCGTTGTGCAGGAAGAGCTGTGAATTCCAGGACATTCTGGGTGCAGAAAAAGCTGCCCTGATAAACCTCCCAAATTCTGCAGGATCCCTGGGAAGGGCTTTGAGGCAAAGCTGAGGAGCAGAAGCAGCTGGGATGGGCTGGGATGCACCTGCTCCACAGACGGCTCCATGGAGAACCAGTGCCACCTCCTGGCAAACGAGACCTGTCCCAGCTCAGCTCCAGGTTTTGGGTCTTTTTGGGCAGGGAGCTCTCCAGAGGATGCCCCGACTTTGTGTTGCCTCACACTCAGCCCTGAGTTGTGTTTTTCTAAGCTGTGTGCAGGTGGAGGATGAAATAATGTCCCTGGGAGAGCTGGAAATCCACCTCTTCCCCACGTCCATGCAGGATTGGGTGACTGTAAAATGTTCTGGCAACTCAGTTTGGGCTTCTCAGAGGGAGATGGAGCTCAGTGATATTCGCTCACTTAACCCCCACCATGAATGGCACCGGCCAAACCCATGGAGAGGGAAAAGGAGAGGGAAAAGGAGAGGGAAAAGGAGAAGGGAGAAGGAAAGGGAGAAGGAAAAGCCTCCACCCCAAAACCTCCATCAGGAGTTTTCTCCTGGACAGCTTATTGCTTATTCCCAGACGTGGGGAATCCATACAAAACTCCCTCCTTTGCGGATTCTTGGTTTCTATTTTGCCAATGTCAAGATTAAATGTGTGAAATGGAATTTCTTGTTGGGACCCAGATGTTTATCAGTTCTTATCTCTGTCACACTCTCACAAACCCGGAGTTCTGCAGCACTTCACTCCAACAAACTAAAAATGGAGCCCCATCTCTCTCTCTGCAAGGCCTTTGAAGGATCAACTGTCCAATTAACAAATGACACCTCAATTATTTTCACTTTTAACCCAATAACCAACCACCCATGGCTGCAATGGGGACTTTTTATCCAATTACACAAAAACACCCAAACCCATGGAGAAGGAGGAGGAGGAGGAGAAGAAGAAGGAGGAAGAAGAAGAAGAAAAGAAGGACCAGCCTCCACCCTAAAATTTCCATCTTGCTTGATATCCACTACTGCATTCTAAACCCTCAAACTCTGAGTTTCCCACCCTGTGGTATCACACACTTCTATCCAAACTCCACACCCACAATCCCAGTTCTCTCATTCCATTTTGGAAGCTTCTCCACGGCCTCAGGTCAATGCAGTGTTCTCTTGGGGGTCAGTGCCTGGCAGCACAGAAATCTGAAATTCTCAGTATCCAAGGCTTCCAACATGGGACTAATTCTAATTCCAGTCCCAATTCTAATTCCAGTCCCATTTTCCTAATCCACTGAGAGTGAGGCTAAAATGTGGAATCTGAGACATGGCTTGGGGCCATCCTGAGGTAACTCAGCTCATGGGAAGATGAGGGTGAATAGCTGGCAAGCAGAGCCCTGAATTACCCTCCTTTGAGCTGTGGGCTCCTCCCAGATGGCAATCTTTAATTTAATCACTCTAATCACTTAATTTAATCAATTTAATCAATTAATTAATGCTCTGATAACTGAAACTGCTGCAGCTGGGTGGTTCAGCTCTGGCTGGAGCCACAGGGAGAACCAGAGCAGCTGAAACAGATAGAGATGCATAAATCCCATCCCCCAGACCACCTTTTTCCATGGACAGGACAGCTTTTCCTGGGAATATGGGCAGGTCGTTGGAGTGACCAGAGTCGGGAGCTATTCAGATCTTATTTCCCCCTGTTCTCAGCCCTGGTATGGCCACACCTCAAACCCCAGGGGGTTCATCATGAGCAGAAGGACATTGAGAGGCTGGAATGTGTCCAGGGAATGGAACAGAGGTGGGGATTCCCTCTTCCCACAGCCTTTTCCCTCCCTTTTACTCCCTCCTGAAGGGAAAAGGGCCTGTGGGGTCTGGATTTCCCTGCCAGGAGATGGGCTGAGGTTCTTCCAGCTCATCCTTGTCCCTGATGGGTGTTCCTCTGCCTCTTTGGCATCTGCCCATCTGTTCTTTCATCTCCCACTCTGGTTTTGCTCTTCCTGGTTTTTCATGGCTTGTTCTTGGGATGAATCTGCCTCCCCTTTCTCTGTCCCTCTTTCACTCCAGTTGTGTCCATCCTTCTCTTCCCACCTCTGCAAAACTTCTCTTCCTGGGGCCTCCTCCTCTTCGTCCCCTTTGGACAACAAGAGGATCCAGAGGGGATCTTTCCTCCTGGTGTTAGTTCAGGATTGTAATTCCAAGAGCTGGGTTAGGGTTAGGAAAGGAGGGAGGCCAGGAAAGGATGGGAGACCAAGATGAGGTTCACTGGGAGAAGGGAACCTGGAGTGTCTCCTGGAAAGGGAACAGAGCAGGGATCAGGATGGGAGACCAAGGAGCTGGGGTTTAGAATCCCTGGGGAAGCTGGGAAGGGGCTGCAGAACCTGGGGAGCTGGGAAGGGGCTGGAGAATCCCTGAGGGAGGGGGCAGGGGCTGGGAATCCCTGAGGGAGCAGGGGCTGCAAGGGGAAGGGCTGGAGAATTTCTGGGGGGCTGGAGAATCTGGGAGCTGGGAAGGGCTCAGCCTGGGAGCAAAGCCTGGAGCAAAGGAGGCTCAGGGGCCCCTGTGGCTCTGCACAGCTCCTGACAGGAGGGGACAGCCGGGGGGATTTGGGATCTTATCCCAGGGAACAGGGACAGGAGGAGAGGGAACAGCCTCAGGCTGGGCCAGGGGAGATCTGGGTTGGAGATCAGGGAAAATTTCCTCACCAAAAGTGTTGTCAACTGTGACGGTGTTCACAGGGGTCCTAGGATGAGGGAAGACATGAGGATCTGACTCCATGTTTCAGAAGGTTGATTTATTATTTTATGATATATATTACATTAAAGCTATACTAAAAGAATAGAAGAAAGGTTTCAAGAGAAGGCCAGCTAAGAATAGAAAAAGAAGGAATGATAACAAAGGTTTGTGGCTCGGACTCTCTGTCCTAGCCAGCTGACTGTGATTGGCCATTAATTAGAAACAACCAACATGGGCTAATCAAAGATGCACCTGTTGCATCCCACAGCAGCAGATAACCATTGTTTCCATTTTGTTCCTGAGGCCTCTCAGCTTCTCAGGAGGAAAAACCCTAAGGAAAGGATTTTCCATAAAAGATGTCTGTGACAGTCAACCACCAGAACAAACTTCTCAAGGAACTGGCGGAGTCACCATCCCTGGAAGTGTTCCAAGCCATATGTGGGGACATGGGTTAATGGTGAACACAGTGGTGCCTGGATTTTATGGTTGTAGTGGTATCGGTTAGTTAATTAGAGATTTTTAGGTGAATATATTAATTATTGTGGTGGGTTTGGTGTTGGTCAATTGCTGGTGTATTTACCAGAATGTGCTCGTGGACAGGCTCTGGCCTAGCCACAACAGGGGCTGGGCCAGCCTTGTTGCCTTCTTCCAGTCCAGAAAAAAAGATGAAGTTTCTGTTTCTGTCATCCTCAACATGTGTTTTTCACAAAAGTATATACAACTTTTTAATAGTTAGAAGCTTTACATTACTTCTGTAAATGCCTCCCATACAAAACTAAGACAATAATCTTGGAAAGCTTCTCCAACCCTAAAAATTCTAGGGACGCTTCCGTGAAGTTCAAATTCCCTTCCCACCTGCTCAAGAAATGTCAAACCAATGGACAATGAAGTGACTCCATAAAATCTGAAGTTCTTCACCTGGGGCCAGGTGCTCATCTCTTATGGGGATTTTGGAAGGAATTTTGAATGAGTTAGAGACAGAACCTCTGAGTTTTTAGATGATGGGGTTTATTTTCTTATTTTCTACACAGGCAGGAAGGGTGAGTTTGGCTCACATCTTCACTGCACAGTTCAGAGGGTTACAAGACCCTTAGTTACAAGATCTTTTAATGATTTATTGACTAATAAAATACTTCTAACAAGAATATTTATATTTTTGACTCAATCCTTAAATATTTTGTGTTGTGGACCCATGCTGCAGTGTAAGCTTTCTTAGCCACTCATGTTATGGCACACAAACCTACAGTATTGTATTATAAACTCCTTGTTTACCTCTGTAATTGCTTTTATTTTTTCTATATTTTAAACTCTAAAATGTCTAAACTTTCTTCTACTTAACATGTCTCTGCTTTAAACTATAAATCCACATTCTTGTTTCTAGCACCTGAGTTTGGGAGCCCTTACCAAGGTCTCAGATCAAATCCTGGGTTTAATTCTAAGCTTTGGCTTCCAGCCCCAAAGTTCTGAGAGCTCCCAGCATTTCGGATTCCAACAATCTCCTTTCTCACGTCCCCTGAAGAAGGCAGAAAGGGAATTTTCGAGAGCGGGGAGCTGTTCCGTGGTCACTAGATGGCAGTGGCTGTTCACATTTGGCAGCTCCAGGCAGGTGAGGAGCAGCCCAGGTGAGAAGGACGAGTTTGTGGTTGGCAATTTGGGAACCACTGAAAGGTTCCAGTGCTGTTCCCGACCCCACAATGTGAGATATTCCTACACTTCAGTGCTTCACACACTGTCCATCAGTGGAACTCACTGCAAGAGGGGGAAAAAACCCCAGACAATTTTTTTTTTCAATAAATAAACGGATTTACACATTTATCCTCCTTGCAAAAGCATAGGAGAGATAATGCAGTGATGGGACAAGGGGAATGGCTTTGAGCTGAAGGAGTGGAGGTTTAGATGGGATATTGAGAAGGAATTCTTCCTTCTGAGGGTGGTAAGGGGCTGGGATGGAATTCCCAGAGAAACTGTGGCTGCCCTGGATCCCTGGAAGTGTCCAAGGCCAGGCTGGATGGGGCTTGGAGCACCCTGGGACAGTGGGAGGTGTCCTTGCCATGGCAGGGGTGGCACTGGATGGGCTTTAAGGCCCAACCCATTCCATCCCAACCCATTCCATCCCAACTCCTTCCAACCCAACCCTTTCCATCCCAACCCAACCGATTCCAACCCAACCCATTCCATCCCAATCCAACCCAACCGATTCCAACCCAACCCATTCCAACCCAACCCCTTCCAACCCAACCCTTTCCATTCCAACCCAACCCTTTCCATCCCAACCCAACCCAACCGATTCCAACCCAACCCATTCCAACCCAACCCTTTCCATCCCAACCCGACCGATTCCAACCCGACTGATTCCATCCCAATCCATTCCATCCCAATCCATTCCAACCCAACCGATTCCAACCCAACCGATTCCAACTCAACCCATTCCAACCCAAACCACTCTGGGATTCTATGATAACCACCACCAGCAAAATAAAAAATTCACATTGTGACAAAGCTGAGAAAAATTCTCATTCCAGGACATAAAGGGGACCCATTGCTGCTGTGTGTGAGTGGCTCCCAAGGAGATCATTCCCAAGGAGAAGCCTTAATTGGGCTTAATTTGTGACAGCAATTAAGGGAGGCAATCAACTAGTCCAATCAATTATGGCCGACCCAATGTTTGCACTCTCACCAGGTGTATTGATCTCCTGAGGGAGAAAAGCCTGACGTGTTATGGGGACACCAGTGGGCATCTGGGACACCTGTAGGGACATCTCTGAGAATCTGGGACACCTGTGGGCATCTGGGACACCTGTAGGGACACTGGGACACCTGGACACTGGGACACCTGTAGGGACACCTGTGACACCTGGACATGCAGGAACGTGTCATTCCCTGGATGTCCACACCTGGACACCTTTGGAGGTGCTGAAGGCACATTGACACCAAACATGGATGGAGCCCAGGCAGGTCCTCCCCTGGGTTTGTCCTCAGTGCCTGGCACTGGTTTTCCCACCTGTACAAGCGGGATTTCTCTGGGATCTCCAGTGGACATCCCTGGGGAGCAGAGAGGATGTTGTCCATCCACTGTGTTGGCTGAAGCATCCAGAGGGATGGAGAGGAGGAGGAGGGGGAAGGAAGGATCCACCCCCCATCTCTGCAAGCCCACAGTGGTGATGACTGCTCTGCAGACAGCCCTGGAAAAGAAAAAAAAAATCTTAAAAATAGGCTTTTCCCACAGTTATGGACCATCCCTCCTATTCTCAATTTTTTTTCATGAAAAACCTGAGATAAAGTTTTAAAAATTCATCAGACTCCAAAGAGGAGTTGGAAAAAACCTCCAACAGAGCAAGGCTGTCCTGGTGGTTGGGACTGTAAGGGCCTACTCCAATAACAACGAGTAAATTAATTTTTTTTCCCCAAAATTATATGGCTAACATATTGTTATATTCATGTGATTTTCAATTGTTGCATTTTCCTGCCCAAATCTTGCCAAGGAGAAAAATTCTTTAAAAAAAAAAATATATATATATATATATATATATATATGTGTGTGTGTGTGTAAAGGATTGGCTGCTTTGGTTTTGTTGGTTTTCTAATTGTTGATTTTTGTGGTGGTTGGAGAAATTTTATTGCTTTTTTTTTTTGGGATGGCCACAAGATTTTAACAGAATTTGAGACTGGACCTCTCTGAAGCTGGGCACAGGACAGCAGGTGATCATCTGGGAGATGGATTTTTAATTTTGGCTGTAATATCCGAGTAATAATCTATATTACCCTTGGTAATCAATGAATGTTCATGTATTGACAGTGGGAGGAAGAAAAATCTCTTTATTTGCAAGGTCAGCTCTATTTAATCTGTGATTTTGTGACCAAGTGCCACCACTCTGGGGTCCCAGAGCAGCCCCACAGGTGGCAGAGACCAGATCTGAGCTTGGACATCCTCAAGGGTGGAAAGCCCAACCCAGAGACTCCAAGCCATGCTGGAGCTGTTGTTAAACTTTTCCAACACATAATCTGGAATGATCTGATTTATCAAAGCATAAAAGTGCTGTTTCCCTGCTGCTGGGGTTTGCTCTGTTATTATTAGAACCCCGATGCTGTCTTGTGGCAGTGAGTTGCTGGGTTTAATCATCAGCCATCTGTAGAGAAGTGGCGGCTTTGACCAATTTTAATTTCAATCCCATTGGGCTGGATCATGAGTCAGAACAAATTACAGCTCCCTGACTGATTTCTCTGCTGATCATTTTGCCTGCAGCTCTTACTCACCACCTCTCAGCAATGAACCCCTGATATTTTTAACCTGCTCCTCTTGTCTGTCTCCATTTCTCTTCCTTTCCAATTCTGACAGAGGCTGAGTGGAGCTGAACAGTTTCAATCTCACGCGGTGCCCCCAGCATTATTCCCATTTTCCTCCCAGATGGATTCTGACTCCATTTCTCTATTCTGGGGGATCAGCCCTGCACAGGGAGCTGTCCATCAAGGACACAGCTTTTTTTGGAGCAGAAGCCCTGCCTGGTGCCCACCAATCTGGGCTCTTCCAAGGCAGCATCAGCTGCTCCCTGTGCTCGGTGACATCAGCCAGTCTCATTTGCATTGTATCATTAATGTGGTAATTAAACCCCAA